>CAUYQU010066461.1:0-108105 GCA_963574635.1 Cheracebus regulus | reverse complement strand
AAAAGAGGTTTTTAATACCCATTTTTAGACTGTATTCTAGCCTGGGCAATAAAACAAGAATCCCATTCTCTCTCCCTCTTTCTCTTCCTCTTTCTTTCTTTCATTCTTTTTTTTCTTTCTTTTGCTGTGTCTTTCTTTCTCCTTTTCTCTCTTTCTAAAATCTCTTCCTCTTTCTCTTTCATTTTTTCTTTCTTTTGCTGTTTCTTTCTTTCTCCTTTTCTCTCTTTTTCTAAAATCTCTTCCTCTTCCTTTCTCTCTTTCAAAAAAAAAAAAAAATTATTAAATAGCCAGACATAGTGATGCATGCCTATAGCTCTAACTACTTGGAGGCTAAGGCAGGGGGATAGCTTGAGCATAGAAGTTCAAGGTTGCAGTGAGCTATGATCACACCACTGCACACCAGTCTAGCACTCTAGCCTGAGTGATAGAGTGGGATGATGTCCCAAAAATAAAATAAAAACATAAGGTCAACAAACCTCTACTTAGACTTAAATTTTAATAAGTTTCAAATCAGTGATGAAAAAACATAACCGATACCACAGTAATAAAAATAGACTATTATGAACAACTATATGCCAACAAAATAGAAAACATAGAACTGGATAAATTCCTAGACATGTACAACCTATCAAAATTAAATCATGAAGAAATAGAAAATCTGAACAAACTAATAATGAGTAATGAGGTTGAATCAATACTCAAAACTGTCCCATCAAAGAAAAACCTAGGACCTGATGCATTTACTGCAGAATTCTATGAAATATTTAAAGAAGAAGTAATACCAACCCTTTTCAGGCTATTAGAAAAAAAAGAAGGAGTTCTTCCAAACTCAGTCTGAGTCCAGCATCACCCTAATACTAAAATCAGATAAGGCCACACACAAAAATCTATGGGCCAATATGCCTGATAAACATAGATATAAAAACCTTCAACAAAATAAGAGCAATCAAAATTCAATAGCACATTAAAAAGATCATTCATCATGACCAAGTGGAATTCATTCTGGGAATGCAAGGGTGGTTCAACATCCACACATCAGTAAACATGATACATCACATTAACAGAATGAAGGGAAAAAAAAATCATAGTGTTGTTTCAATCAACACAGAAAAGGCTTTGATAAAATTCAAGATCCTTTAACAATGAAAATTCTCAACAAGTTCTGTATAGATGGACCATACCTCAAAACAATAAAGGCTGTATATGACAAACCCACAGCTAATATATTGAACAGGACAAAACTGAAAACTTGGCTTGTAAAATCTGAAACAAGAGAAGGATGCTCACTGTCACCACTTCTGTTTAACATAATACTGGACATTCTAGACAGCAAGTAAATGAGAAAAGGCTCCAAATTGGACAGGAGAAAGTCATATTCTCCCTGTTTACAAATGACATGATTGTATGTATAGGAAGCCCTAAAGACTCCTCCACCAGAAAAAAAAAAAAAAAAAAACCTGTTAGAACTAATAAATTCAGTAAAGCTGCAGGATAAAAAAAATCAGCATACATAAATCAATAGTATTTCTGTACACCAATATTATCTGAAAATTGCAATTCCAATTACAAAAGCTACGAAATAAAAACCTCAGAGATTTAACCAAGAAGGTGAAAAATCCTTAGAAAACTATAAAACATTGATTAAATAAATTGAAGAGGACACAAATAAATGAAAAGATATTTCCTGTTGATGGATTGAAAGAATTAACATTGTTAAAATGTCCATACTACCCAAAGTGATCTATAAACTCAGTGTAATCCTTATGAAAACAACAATGACATTCTTCACAGAAATAGAAAAAAAACCCCCAAATTTGTATGGAATCAGAGAAGACTCCAAATAGCCAAACCAATCTTTAGCAAAAAGAACAAAGCTAGAGGCATCACACTGACTGACTTCAAAGTGTATTACAAAGCTATATAACCAAAACAGCATGGCACTTGCATAAAAACAAACACATAGACAGATGAAACAGAATAGAAAACCCAGAAGTAAATCTACACACTTATAGCCAACTGATTTTCAACAAAGGTACCAAGAATACACATTGTTGAAATAACAGTCTCTTCAATAAATGGTGCTGGAAAAACGATAACCACATGCAGAAAAATGAAACTAGAGTCCTATTTCTCATCAACTACAAAAATCAACTCAAAGTGGATTAAAGACTTAAATGTAAGACCTAAAACCATAAAACTACTAGAATATAAAACGTTGGGAAATGCTTCATAACATTGGTCTGGACAAGGATTTTTTGGGTAAGACCTCAGAAGCTCTGTCAGCAAAAGTGAAGATAGACAAATGGGATTGTATCAGACTAAAAAGCTTCTGCACAACAAAAGAAATAACCAACAGCCTAAAGAGACAATTTGCAGAATGGAAGAAAATACTTGCAAAATAGTCTTCTGACAAGGGGCTAATATCCAAAACAAAGCAATATGATTTGATTTAAAAATGGGCAAAGAACTTGAATAGACATTTCTCACAAGACATACAAATGACCAAAAAGTATGTGAAAATGTTCCACATCACTAGTTATCAGGGAAATGCAAATCAAAACCACAATGATATATCATTTCACCTCAATTACAATGACTATTATCAAAAAGAAAATATAAATGCTAGATTGGATGTAGAGAAAAGGGGATGCTTATACACCACTGGTGGAAATGTAAATTGGTATAGCCATTCATGGAAAAGAGTATAGAGCTTTCTCAAAAAACTAAAATCTACCATAGGATCCAGTAGTTCTATGATTTATCGCAAGGAAATGAAATCAGCATGTCAAAGAGATACCTGCACTTGCATGTTTATTGCAGTATTATTCACAGTAGCCAAGATCTGGAGTCAACCTATCAACAAATGAATGGATCGTGAAAATGTCATATATATACACAATGGAATACTACTCATTGTCTGAAAATTCAAGAAAATTCCATTTACAAAAGCTATCAAATAAAAACTAAGAAATTTAAAGAGGTGAAAAATCCTTAGAAAACTTCAAAAAGTCATAAAAAACAATAAAATCCTATTGTTTGTGGTGACATGAATTAACCTGGAGTACATTATGTTAAGTGAACTGAGGTATAAAAAAACAAATACAACATGATCTCGCTCATTTATGATATCTAAAAAAGCCAATCTCATAGAAGTAAGGAGTAGAAAAGTGATTACTAGAGGCAGGGGAGGGAAAAGGAGAGGGAGTGGTGGGAGTGATTGGTCAGTGGTTACAAAATTACCCACTGATCATTTTAATAGTTCATTGTTACTCTTTTTTTTTTTTTGGTAACCCCATTATCAAGATATAATTCACATACTATACCATTCACCCACTTAAAGTGTACAATTCAGTGGTTTTTAGGAAGAATAAGTTCTGATATTCTATAGTACAGTAGAGGGACTATAGTAAACAGTATTATAGTGTATATTTCGAAATAACTAGAAGAGGATTCCGAATATTCCCACCACAAAGAAATGATCAATGTTTGAGATGATGGATATGCTAAATATCATGATTCAATCAATACATGTATTGAAACACCCCATGGGGCCCCATAAATATGTACAATTATGTGTCAGTTAAAAATAGTTCTTTTAAAAGTCAATCATACAAATCCTGAAGTTAGGCTGAGTTGAAAGAACTAGCAGTGAACTGTACAGTGAATAGCACTAACAAAGATTTTCTCGAAGGTGCTTGTTAGATCATGTTGGAAATCCTTGAAAAGAGGAAACTCAGTAGGAGAAATTTCGATGATGATCTCCACTATAGATAAGTTTGATTAGATTATCAGTCAAAAGAGGCAGATTAACTTAGAAAGGTGTCCTTATCAAACAAGATCACCCTGTGATACACATTACTATGCTCAAAAGACAAGCATGAACCTCTGAGAAACTATATTAGCATGGTAACTTACAAATTGATAAAAGCCCAAATGTTAGTGATTTGACCTCATGATAATTGTTCCATTTTTTTGGTAGCATCCTTATCAAGTTGAAATTCACATACCATATAATTCACCCACTCAAAGTGTACAAGTCAATTCTTTTTAGTATATTCACAGAGTTGGGCAGCCATCAGCACAGTCTGTTTTAGAATTGAAATTTCTGTATTTTTCTGTATTCATTTGTCTGTTCTGGACATTTCACATAAGTGGAGTCATACAATATGTGATATTTTGTGACTTCTGTCACTTTGTACATTTTCAGGTTTCATTTGTGCATGTATCGATACTTCATTCTATGGCCAGATATTAGGTTGGTGCAAAAGTAATTGTGAGTTTTTCCATAGTATTTCATTGCTTGGATTTTTTAAATTTTTATTTATTTATTTATTTTTGAGACAGAGTCTCTTTCTGTTGCCCAGGCTGGAATGCAGTGGCCTGATCACAGCTCACTGCAGCCTCAACCTCCCAAGGCTCAGGTGATCCTCCCACTTTCAGCCTCCCAAGTAGCTGGGATTACAGGTGTGCGCCACCACACTGTGTGAATTTGAAAGAAGCACCAAACTGTTTGTGAACGTGGTTGCACAATTTTACATTCCCACTAGCAGTGTGTGAGGGCTCCAGTTTGTCCATGTCCACGCTGACACTTGTAACTATCTTGGCTTTTTTATTAGAGTTATTCTCATTGGTGTGAAGTAGTACCTCACTATGGCTTTGATTTACATTTCCCTGGTAACTAACAATGTTGTGCATCTTTTTATATGCTTACTGGTCATTTGTATTTCTTCTTTGGAGAAATATCTGTTTAGTTATTTTACCCATCTTTTACTTGTACAGATGTTTGATCATTGTATGCCTATCACAGTATAGAAACATGACTGAATACATAATTATCGACTGAATAGATGAAAGAACAAATCACTATATTAAAAGTTGATGCCTATAATGAAATAGTAAGTAGTAACGTTTGTGAGAGCAGAGACCATGTTTGTCTTGGTAATGGTTATATATGCCCAGTACCTAGAAGACTCTCTGACAGTCTGGCATGGTATAGGTGTTTAACTATTCACTAGGTGAATAAATGTTTGGTTGCAGTGTGTTGTGTGATATCACCAATAGTTTAAAAAGATATCAATAAGATAATAAGATGATTTTTTTAATGAGCATGATTATTAACTCAGAAATACTTGCAAATATGTGAACAAATAGTGTCAAATCCAGGACATGTAAAACAAGGGCCCAGGACTACCACGTTTGCCAGATACGGTAGTAGCTGCTGCCTGGTTCACTTACAATACTTGGCCTGTAGTTCATTCACCTCTTAATGGTTTTAGTGTTTATGTTTAACAGTGATATCAATACTCACAATACTCATCTTTTAAAATTTGTCCTTTTTAAAAAAGGGATGTATACTGCCCAGCTACATACTGGCCTGGTCTGAAGAGGGTTGCTAGCTGAATTGCTCATTCACCTTTTGGAAAACAATTAAATAGTGGAAGGTACTGACAAAGTAAAAACAAACCCAAACTGAATAAAGTGAATAAATTAATCATTCAACTAATAGGTTTTAAAACTGCCTTATTTGGCAACTTATTTTTTTCAAGTTTAGAGACTTAATCGACAACTTTGAAGGTTTTTGTTGCCAGTGTAAGATCCTCTGCAGGGGCAAGAAAATGTGAGAGTTGGATGAAGGCAGTAGGTCATAAGTCTGATCAGTCCTTTGGGATTTTAAATTCATATTCAGGCAAGTAAAGCTTTAGTAATATAAGAAAATTATAACTTTTAAATAATCTTTACACATTAAAACCAGTTGTCTCATTAAAAATGTTTCCAGTCAGATCACACGGCCAGTTGTTCAGAGGTACTTTCCTTATCAAAGACACAAGAGACTTAACCTCTGAACAAGACACAATTCTAAAACACCCCCCAAGAATCATGTAAAACGTTGCCACTTTATGGCATTCTGGGTATCTCTCCTCAAATTAAAAATTGTTGCAAATATTGTGACAATTTGATAAAAAGGAGCCCTGCCTGAATGTGATAGAATGTCTTTTATTTTGAATTTACCCGGTTGTTCAAAATTGACAAATTCAGTGAAATAACATCTCACCCAGTGAGATAGGCAATAAATATGTTTTTCTCATGGCTATTTAAAATAATTTCAATTATAATTGGGCTCTGGCTAATATTCTATCCTGATAATATCTACACAATTTAAATATTTTATACACTTAATAAGGAAGAATCCAGAATTTTCATATATAAGGTGAAAGAGGAGACTGAGAAGATACTCCTTGCTGCAGCCATGCCTCCAGGCCTCGTAAGAAGTTTCACTCTAAGCAACTTAGGCTGCTTTGAGAAGTTCCAGTATTTGTGGTTTTGGCTTCTCTGTCTCTTGCATGAATTAGAAAGCTCCCCCTTTACTAGATCCTCATAGCAGGTTCCTCGCAGGAAAGTGACCAGAAAGCCTGTAGGAGAACATCTCATGTACCACATAAATCCATGTAATTACTATGTACCCTTAAAATTTAAAAGAAAAAACATGAATTATGCTGGGAGTTTTGAATAGAATTAGCATAGTGACTGTTTACAGAAATCATTTTCAGAAGAAAGGGTTAAGTAGAGATGTTGAGGCAACCAAGCATTTGCAGTTACAGGAAGCCATTGCCCAAAGTATTGGAAAGTCATTTTAAGAATATATGTGTTTGGGGCCAGGCGCAGTGACTCACACCTGTAATCCCAGCACTTTGAGAGGCCAAGATGGATGGATCACCTGAGGTCAGAAGTCTGAGACAAGCCTGGCCAACATGGCAAAACCCCATCTCTATTAAAAACACAAAAATTAGCTGGGCATGGTAGCACACACCTGTAATCCCAGCTACTCAAGAGGCTGAAGCACAAGAATCACTTGAAGCTGGGAGGTGGAGGATGCAGTCAGCCGAGAGTGTATCATTGCATTTCAGCCTGGGTGGAGGAGTGAGACTCTGTCTCAAAACCAAAGAGAATATATGTGTTTTCAATATTTCATCTTTATAAAAGTATAATATTTTAATGCACTATTTAACATACATATAGATTTATGTATGTCTGTATTATATATATACATATATATGTGTATATGTATGTTATATATGTGTGTGCATGTTATATATGTGTGTGTATATATAACACATATATAACATATATACACACATATATAACATACATATATACTTATGTATACAGATATACATAAACACATACATACACATTTTATCCTTAAAGAATAGCAGCATTTAATGTATGTTTAATCACAGAAAGTACAGCTGGCCCTGAAATAACGTCCTTTCATTATAATGTTGGTGAAAACAAACCCCTTCCTGCTTGCTGGGACCACTGTCTGTGTGAGTTTGCACACGTTCCCTGTGTCTGCCTGGGTTTCCTCCTGTATCCCACAGCTGTGCGCATTAGGTGAGCTGGAGTGTCTACATGGCGGTCCCAGTGTGAGTGAATGTGGGGTGTGTGAGTGGCCCTGCCATGGGATGACATCCTCTCCAGGCCTGGTTCCCACCTGGCGCCCTGAGCTGCCAGGGTAGGCTCTAGCTACCCATGACCCTGAACTGCCATCAGTGGGTTGGAAAAGGAATGAATGAGCGAATGCAAATTACTGTCAAATAAAAATTTGTAAAGTAGATGATAATCATACAAATGCACAACACTAAACGTTGCAGTACAAAAGCGCTTCTCAAGACTGCCAGATCTGTCACTGTTTTTGAACTGTGTGGTGGTAGGAGGTGCTACTTAAGATTTCCTGCTTTGCACGCATTTATTTCTCAATTGAACCCACCCCCACCATGCAAACCATTTCTCATTAATGCACCAAAAATTAATTATCTTACTTATTAACCTTTTTAAATGTATGTGTGGCTCACATTTATTTCAGTGTTTAATATTAGAAGTGTTTGGGGCCTTTATTTAGAACTTTGATGATGTTTTTGTGACCAGAAACATGCCATAGGAACTTCAGTCTTGTTTATATCTGTTAGTCTGTGGTAAAACTGGTTTCCTCATACGGTGTTTTGCTTAAAGTCACAGTTTGCAAGAGTTTATCAGCGACATTGAGGACTTACTGTATAATAATAAAAGCTAACATTTGTTGTTATAGGTCCTTTATATGATTGTATTTAATTGTCACAGTGACACTGTGAAGTGTGTACTATTGTCACCGTTTAACCTATGAGGAAACTTAATCATACAGTGATTTGGTGGATGATTGCTGATCCTGCTGTACTTCAGGAAATTTGGGAGCAGCTGAAAAATTCTAAATCACCTAGCCTTCTGGCCATTATAAGAATACAGGAATGGAATGACACCTAAGTATCAGTTATGGTTCATAGAAATCTCCTGAAAGTCTGTGTTATCCTCCCTTTAGGTATATCAGGATCGGAGATAAAGAATGTGAATTTAACAAGAACTTTCGCCTTATCCTTCACACAAAATTGGCAAATCCTCACTATAAGCCAGAATTACAAGCTCAGACAACTCTCCTCAATTTCACAGTCACAGAAGATGGTCTAGAAGCACAGCTGCTGGCAGAGGTTGTCAGTATTGAAAGGCCAGATTTGGAGAAACTTAAGGTAAAAATGTTTATGTCACCACTAACACTTAGACAGCACTTGCTTTGCACAGATCATAGTGCTAGACACAGAAGCATAAAATAGGATTCTTGCCCTCCAGAATCTTGCAATCTAATTGGGAAAAGTAAGTATACATGTTAAAAGTTAAACAATTCAAAGTTGCTCTTTATAAATGCTAGATTGTTATAGTTATGCCACAAGTAGGAAATAGGCTGGCTGTAGATCTCGTTTGAAGCATAGTACTGGGGCAAACAAAGAGGCATACAAGTGATGGAAAATAGGAGATAGAGAAGCAGGTATGTACCCAGGTAGGTTGGAAGGTAATCGACTAATTTAGCCTGGGCAAAAGAATGAAGAAGAGGTGTAATGAAATAAAATTGGAAAAATTAAGGATCCTGTAGCTAGTTATGACTAGTATACAAAGGGACATTTATGGCCCTAAGTATATTAAGAAACAATGCTGAAAATAATTAAATTCAGTGTTATATACAGAAAACAACATAGCCTTAAAATGCAGGAAAAGGCAATAATAAAGATAAAATCAGAAAATAATGACAGAAAATAGAGAAACAAAAGATGAACAAAATAAAAAGATGCTTCTCTGGCAAGAAGGGGTGAGGAAGTGATCAAGTAGGTATACCTCCATAAGGGCTAGTGATGAAGGAAAGGCAAAAGGCAAGTAAAAGGAAAAAAAGGCACATAACTAACAGAGAGTAAAATATATAAAGGAATGCTGTGCTCAGCTTTCTAACAATAAATTTGAAAATTGAAATGGTGATATGAAAATTAAAAATAATTTATGTGGTAGCTTGGGCAAATTTGGCCATAGTGTGTCTTAAAAATTTAAATAAGGTATATTAAGAATTAAAACAAGGATTGATATTTCAGATGTTAGAGATCTATGTCCTGCATTTTGGAAATTGGTGGGATTTCTTTCCACAGAAGAACATTATTCATATTTTGAATAACTAAGCTAGAATACTTTTTCTTAGAATAAATCAGGGGTCCACAAACTATTTGGCCTGCCACCTCTTTTTGTTAATAAAGTTTTGTTAAAACACAGCCATGGCCAAGCACAGTGGCTTAGACCTACAATACCAGCACTTTGGAAAGCTGAGGTGAGTGGATCACTTGAGGCCAGCAGTTTGAGATCAGCGTGGCCAACATGGTGAAACCCTGTCTCTACTAAAAATACAAAAAAATAGCCAGGTGTGGTGATGCACAACTGTAGTCCCAGCTACTCTGGAGCCTGAGGCACAGGAACCACTTGAACCCAGAGGGGTGGAGGTTGCAATGTGCCAGAATAGTGTCACTACACTCCAACCTGGGGGACAGAGCAAGACTCTGCCTTTAAAAAAAAAAAAAAAAAAAAAAACACAAACAGTGTGTTCATATATTTACATATTGTCTATGACTGCTTCTGCACTATAATGGCAGAGTTGAATAGCTGCAACAGAGACCTTATAGCCTGAAGTACTTACTATCTGGCCCTTTCCAGAAAAAGATTGCCACCCTGATATAAATCCATGTTCTCAAACTGTGGGTCCTGGAACCGCAACATTGCCATCAGCTGGTGCTGATGCAAATTTGTTTTACTGTAAATTATCTGAGCACACTCCAGATCCCACTAAATGAGAAACTCAGGAGGTTCGAGGGAGGCGTCCAGCAATCATGTTTCACTAACCCATGTGAGAAATTCTGGTCTGTGCTCAGACTCTGTGTGAGGCTGCTTTACTTGGATTTGCCACTGCAGCAGTTGATAAGTAGGCAAAGATGGTCATGAGATCAAGGCTGGGTATAAGTACACTTGGTTCCCTGAGGCCTCCTTACAGATGTGCTCACATTCAGTGGAACTGTAACATGCCAGAAGTGAGTGGTCCACCAAGTCAGAGTTCAAAGGACCTCTGGCTTGCTGCCTTGTGCACTACTTGCCAAGCTGGATCGGGGACCATATCTGTAATCAAGGCACCACTAGACCATATAAGAAAATAGTTTTGTTTTGTTTTTAATGTTAGCATAAGAAAGTTGCAAAAGTCCTTTATTCTGAATGTCACTCTTACTGGATCTGTGACTTATAAAAATTTTCTCCCTTTCTGTGGGTCGTCTTTTCACTTTCTTGTTGGTGTCCTTTGAAGCACGAAAGTTTTTAATTTTGGTAACATTCAGTTTATCTATTTTTCTTTCTTGTGTTTTTGGTATCATATCTAAGAAATAATTAAATGACAGTTCATGAAGATTTACTCTTATGTTTTCTCCTAGGAGTTGTGTGGTTTCAGTTCTTATATTTAGCTCTGTTGTGCATTTCGAGTTAATTTTTGTACATGCTGTGAGGTGGGGTCCAACTTCATTCTTTTGCTTGTGTATATATAGTTGTCCCAGCACTATTTGTTGAAATGACTGTATTTTCTCCTTTAAATTGCCTTTGATCAAGATCAGTTGTCCATATTTCTGTGGATCTATTCATATTTTCGTGTTCTCTGTTTCATTCCATTCATCTATTTGTCTGTCCTTTCATCAATACCACATCGCCTTGATTACTGTAGCTTGATAGTAAGTCTGGAAGCCAAGTAGTGTCAGCTCTCTGACTTTGTTTTGTTTTCTGTATATATTTGGTGATTCTGGATCTTATGCATTCTAATCTAAACTTTAGAATCACATTTTCAATATCTACAAAATAATGCACAGGTATTTTGATTAATACTGTGTTGAATTTCAGAAAGGAATAACAAATGTCCTAAAAATATTAAGAGTTCCTATTCATGAAAATGCTGCTATATCTCTTCATTGTTTAGATCTTTGGTTTCTTTCATCAGAGTTTTATAGTCCTCCAGATAGGTCTTCAACATTCTTTGTGAAATCTATACCTAAGTGTTTCAATCTTTTGGTACTAATGTAAATGGTATTGTGTTCTAAATGTTAAATTCCAGTTGTTCAAAGCTGATGTATAGAAAAGCAATGGCTTTTGTATATTAATCTGTATCCTGCAAATGTGCTATATCTGCTTATTAGTTGGAAGAGGCAGTATGTTCATACTTTGGGATTTTCCACATAGGTGATCATGTCATGTGTGAACAAAGACAGTTTTTTTATTTCTTCCTTCCCATTCTGTATACCTTTTATTTCCTTTTCTTGCGTTGCCATATTAGTTAGGACTTCTAGTACAACATTAAATAGAAGTGGAACCTTGCTTCATTCCTGATCTTAGGGCAAAAGCATCTAGCTTCTCACCATTAAGTAATATGTTAGCTATGATCTTCTTCTTTTAGATGTTCTTTATCAAAATAGTTCCCCTCTATTTCTCATTTGCTGAGAGTTTTCATCATAAATTACTGTTAAATTTTATCATGTTTTTTCTGCATTTATTGATATGACTTCATTATTTTTCTTTAGCATGTTATATAACATTACTTCACTTTTGAACCAGTGAAGAATAAATCTCACTTGGTCATGGTGTTAATTATTTTTATACATTATTGGATTTGATTTGCTAATTTTTTGAGGATGTTCACGTCTATGCTCATCAGAGATACTGGTCTGTAGTTTTTTGTTTTTTCCTGTAATTGCTTTATCCAGTTTTGGTCTTAGGGTAATGCTTGCCTTGTAGAATGAGATGGAAAGTGTTCCCTCTGCTTCTGTTTTCGAGAAAAAAATGTAGAGAAGTGATACGATTTCTTCCTTAACTCTTTTCTTTGAGTGAAATTATCTGGATCTGGTGCTTTCTGTTTTGAAAGATTACTCTCGAGTTAATTTCTTTAATGCATATAAGCCTTTTCATATTATGAGTGCGTTTTTGGTAGATTCTGTCCTTCAAAGTATCGATTCACTTCATCTACGTTATCAAATTTGTAAGCCTATAATGGTTTATCATATTCTTTTATTATCCTTTAATGTTCATGGAATTGATACTTATACCCCTCTTTCATTTCTCATACTAGTAATTGGTGCCTCCTCTTGTCTCTTGGTTATCCTGGCTAAAGAATTATAAATTCTAGTGATCCTTTCAAATAATCAGCTTTGGATTTTATTAATTTTCTCTATTGGTTTTCTGGTTAAAATGTTATTGACTTCTGCTCTGATTTTTATTATGTATTCATAAGCTTGCTTTAGGTTACATTGACCCTTTATCTAATTTTCTAAGGTAAAAACCTAGATAAATACCTTTAGGTTTTCTTCTCTACTTTTCTAATATATGCATTCAGTGCTATAAATTTCCCTTCAACCACTGCTTTTGCTGCATCTCACAAATTTTGATATGTTGTATCTTTGTTTTCATTTATTTCAAAATATTTTTAACTTTCTCTTGAGACTTCTTCTTTGACCCCTGTGTTATTTAGAAATGTGTTGTTTAATCTCCAAATATTTTTGAATTTTAAGCTTTCTGTTACTGATATTTTATTTAATTTGTTATGGTCTGGAACCTTTTAGGTGTATTGTTTGGTCCATCTTGTGAATGGTCTATGTGAGCTTGAGAAAAATGTATATTCTTCTATATGTGGATTAAGTAGTCTGTCAGTGTCATTTGATCCAGTTGATTGATGATGCTGTACAGTTCAACTGTATCCTTCCTGATTTTCTCCATGCTGGAACTGTCAGTTATGATACAAGGGTTTTGAATCATCCAGCTATAATTGTGGACTTGTTTATTTCTCCTTGCAGTTCTTAGTTTTTGCCTTATGTATTTTGACACTCTGTTGTTAGGTGCAGATATATTAAAGATTGTTAGGCTGTCATGGAGAGTAAACCTTTTTGTTATGTAATACACTTCTCAAAAAATTTTTGTTATTCTGATAACTACTTTGCCTTAAATTAATATAGCCACCCGGCTTTCTTTTGATTAGTGTTAGCATAGTGTATCTTCCTATATCTCTCTCTCTACCTTTGTTTTTTATATTTAAAGTGGATTTTGTAGACAATAGGTAGTTGGGTCTTGTTTTTTATCCACTATGTGAATTTCTTTTAAGAGATTTATATAGATAATTTGGTTTTTATTCATTATACTTGTTTCTCATTAGTTTTGTTTGTCTTTTTCTCTTCTTCTGCCATCTTTGGTCTTAATTGAGCACTTTCTATGATTCTAGTGTCTTCTTTCTTCGCTATATATATGCCATGTATGTGTGTCTTGTATATACTGTAATATTTATATATTACAGTATAAATATATATTATCTTTTTTGGTAATATTTGTCTTTTCTTCTTCTTCTGCCTTCTTTGATTTTAATTCATTTTATAGGATTTCAGTGTCTCCTCTCTCTTAGCAATATAAATTGCTATATATAAGTACAATATAAATTGTACTTCTTAAAAATTTTTTAGTGGTTACCTTAGCATTTGCCATATATATTTACAATTAACTCAGTTTTCCTTCCTTCCTTCCTTCCTTCCTTCATTCATTCCTTCCTTCCTTCCTTCTTTCCTCTTCCTTTCTTCCTTTCTGAGACAGAGTTTCACTCTTGTTGCCCAGGCTGGAGTGCAATGGCACAATCTTGGCTCACTGCAAAGGCCACCTCCTAGATTCAAGTGATTCTCCTGACTCAGCCCGAGTAGCTGGGATTATAGGCATGCACCACCATGCCCAGCTAATTTTGTGTTTTTAGTAGAGACAGGATTTCACCATGTTGTTCAGGCTGGTCTCAAACTCCTGATCTTAAGTGATCCATGTGCCTAGGCCTCCAAAAGTGCTGGGTTTACAGCCCTGGGTTTGAGCCGCCACACCCGGACTCTAATTTCATTTTCAAATAACACTACTGCCTCATTGGTAATGCAGGTATATTTTAATGGACTACTCTCATTTCCTCCCTATCATCCTTTATAACATTGCTAGCATTCATTTCATAAGTTATAATCACTGACTACATTGCTGTTACTACTGTTTTGAACATAAAGTTATAATAATTGACTATATTGCTATTACTACTGTTTTGTTATCCATAAGTTGTAACAGCTTTACTTACTGCTGTTACTCGTAAGTTACAATCACTGACTACATTGCTCTTACTACAGTTTTGAACAAACAGCTCAATTAGTAAACTAACATATTGTACCTTCATTTACTCCTTCTCTCATACTCTTTCATTCTTTATATGGATGTGAGTTTCTAACCTATATCATTTTTCTTGTCTATGAAGAAAAACTTTTTTTTTTTTTTTTAACATTTCTGTTAAGGCAGGTCTACCAACAACAAAATCCCTCAGTCTTTGTTTGTCTAAGAAAGCTTTTATTACTCCTCCACTTCTGAAGGATAATAGAAAATACAAAATTATTTGTTGATTTTTTTCCTTAAAATTTTTAAATATTTTACTCAGCTCTCCTTTTTGCATAGTTTCTTGAGAGAAGTTCTATATAATTCTTATCCTTGTTCCTTCATAGGTAATTTATTTCCTGTGGACTCTTTCAATATTTTTTCTTTGTTTTTGACATTATGCAGTTTGAGTATGAAATGCCTAGGAGTTGATGTTTGGCATTTATTCTGCTTAATGTGCAATGGGTGTCCTGGATCTATAGTTTGATATCTTTCATTAATTTTGAAGAATTTTTAGCTACTGTTATTTCCAGTCTTTCTTCTGCTCATTTTTTTTCCTTCTTCTTCTTGTAAGCATCTAACAGTTTTTAGACAGTCTTTCCTTTTTAATTTTTATTCTTTTTTTTTCTTTTCAAGTATCTACTGACATATGTCTGAGCATGCTGATTCTTGTCACTGTGTCTAATCTACTCATGAGCCCATCAAAAACATTCTTCATTTTTATTGTTTTTTATTTCTAGCATTTTCTTTTTATTCTTTGAGTTACTATATCTCTACTTACATTGCCCATGTGGTCTTGCATGTTGTTCACTTTTCCAGTAAAGCCCTTAGCACATTAAGTAGTTATTTTTAACTCCCAGTCTGATCATTCCACAATCTCTTCCACATCTGAGTCTTGTTCTGAGGTTTGCTTTCTCTCTTCTGTTTTTTCCTTCTTTTATTATTATTATTATTATTATTTGCCTTTTAGCATACTTTATACTTATTTGTTGAAAGCCAGATGTAATGTATTAGATAATCGTCACAAAAGGAAATGGCGTTTCAGTGTGAGGTTTTATGTTTCTAGGGCTAGGAGCTAAGGCTGCGTTTCATACTCTTGTAGCTGCTCGTGTCATAGACTTCAATTTAATCTCATGTCCTTGTTTTTGTCTCCCTTGTTGTCTTTAGGTTTTCCTTAAAACTCTTTTTGAAATAGAATCTGTGCTTTCCAAATCTCTCAGTTATAATCCACCGATACTATAGTGCAGTCTGCCAATGTGTTGGTAAGGTATTATGAAGGAGAAGCATTCTTTTATAATTAAATCTCAGGGTTTTTCAGGAGGCCTGAATCACTGGGATGTGACCTTCAGAAGAGTTACTTAGCCTTTTTTAAAATACAGGAAGCCTGCCCTTCCCCATTGATATGGTTTGGCTATGATCCCACCCAAATCTCATATTGAATTGTAGTTCCCATAATCCCCACATGTTGCAGGGACCCAGTGGGAGGTAGCTGAATCATTGGTTTCCTCCATGCTGTTCTTGGGATAGTCAGTTCTCATGCGATCAGATGGTTTTATATGGGGCTTTTCCCCCTTTGTTGGCAACTTCTCTCTTCTGGCACCAAGTAAAGAAGGACATGTCTGCTTCCCCTTCTACCATGATTGTAAGTTTCCCGAGGCTTCTTCAGCTATGTGAAACTATGAGTCAATTAAATGTCTTTGCTTTATAAATTAGCCAGTCTAAGAAAGTCCTTTACAGCAACTTGAGAACAGACTAATACATCCAGGTCATATTAGGCACTGGCCAAGTAGTTTCCCTTGTGGGCAGGCTTTTGTTAAGGAGAACAGAAAGCTCTGGACATATTTAAAATGATTACTTTCTCTCTGAGCTTATGTCAGAAAGGTTACGTTTCCCATCCTCAGCCCATAGCAGGAGTAGATTTTATCTGACCTTCATTGTAAGAACCGGATAGGGTTTCCTGGAGGTAAAACTCAAAGAAGTGTAGAGACACTCCAAAGACTGGGCCCCCTGAATTTTTTTTTCTTTGAGCTAGAGCTTTCCTCTTGTTGCCTAGGCTGGAGTGCAGTGGTGCAATCCCAGCTCACTGCAACCTCTGCCTCCTGGGTTCAAGCAATTCTTCTGCCTCGGCCTCCCGAAGTAGCTGGGGTTACAGGTGCCCACCACCACACCTGGCTAATTGTTTTGTATTTTTAGTAGAGATAGAGTTTCACCATGTTGACCAGGCTTATTGTTGAACTTCCAACCTCAGGTGATCCACCTGCCTTGGCCTCTCAAAGTGCTGGGATTATAGTCATGAGCCACTGTGACCTTGTTCCCCTGAATTTTTAACTCAAGCTCTACCTTCAGCAGTTAGCCAGTTACTGTGTCAGTGTTCCTGAGAAGTTGTGGTTCTCTGTATTTGCCTATTTTTACAATGGTAATTTTCCCTGTGATCTCAGTTCTCTGATATATCTAAGAAGAATTGATGATAAGCTTTTTTCCTATTGTGAGAATGGAAACGAGACTTTTAAGCCTTTATATATCTGAGCAGAAACCACAAGTTTCTGATGTTTTCTTAAACAGATTATTCCTATGGTTCATGTTGTTAAATTATTATAAAGGTTTATACTCTGTGCCCTGGAGTGCAACCAGACCTTAATATACCTTGTGAAATTTTTAAAAGAATTTCCAAAAGTTATTACTGGTATGGTTTTAATGTTAAGGATGTTTTATTATATACGGATTCCATGAAATTTGTCATTAAGGAAACTGCTTTAAAAACATGTACTTGGCCAGGCTTGGTGGCTCACGCCTTTAACCTCAGCACTTTGGGAGGCCAAGGTAGGTGGATCATTTGAGGTCAGGAGTTGGAGACCAGCTTGACCAACATAGCGAAACTTCATCCGTACTAAAATACAAAAATTAGCTGGGTGTGGTGGCAGGTGCCTGTAATCCCAGCTACTTGGGAGACTGAGACAGGAGATTTGTTTGAACCTAGGAGGCAGAGGTTGCAGTGAGCCATGATTGTGCCACTGCACTCCAGCCTGGGCAGCAGAGTGAGACTCCCTCTCAAAACAAACAAAAGCAAACAAACAAGAAAACATGTACTCAACCACCATTTCTTACACTCTTCTTGGTTTGTATTAGTTGACATTGACAAAGCACCAAAATGATTTTAAGATTGAGCTCAAGTATCTGGAAGACGACCTCCTTTTGCGCCTTTCTGCGGCAGAGGGAAGCTTTCTGGATGACACCAAACTGGTAGAGAGATTGGAGGCGACAAAGGCCACCGCGTCAGAGATAGAGCACAAGGTAAGAAGGGCTGAGGATGCCTGGCAGGTTCTAATGCTCTGTTTGAATGAGATACATGGGGTGGCAGTGTAATCAGACTTGTTAATTCGTCGAAGAGGACCATTCTGTGGAATTCAGGTTATTTAATAAGCTGCAATTGGACTGTGTGGGATTCTAAATGGAGATGGAGATGGTTGAATGCATGCTTCTCCTAATTCCATACAGATTTCATTCACATTAGACACTGTCTGGCTATTATTTTTCCTGGGCAACCAAATGTGAAGAAAATTGAGGCCTGCTGACTTCTATGGCTGAAAATCTGAAAAGCCTTAGCAACCAGCTCTACCAAACTAACATCCTACAGTTTCTCTGCAGGTTCTCCAGGCTGTTGGACATTTCAGAGAAATTCCTAGAGCTGAAGTTTTGTTTATATGCCTGCCATGGCAGGATACTAAACAAAGGATGGTCTCCTGCTGCACTCAAATGCACTGTTCACCCCAGGAAAAATGACATTTCCCAAACAGCAGTAGAAATATTCATTGAATAGCCTTCCTGCTAATGTCCATCATGGGTCCCAATATGCCTTATGTGTGATACACACTTTGGACTTTCACAAATGATCATTAACCCTTAAAATTCCATTGTTGCAGTGAGAATTAGACCCTAGTTTGCTTTCTGGAATATCCTTATTAGTAAGTAATTATTAATTACCCAGGAGAAGCTATGTTACTACACATCCTGTATATTTGTCTTAAATTAAGCAAGGAAATGGAATCCCAAATTACTCTATATTTTCAAGAAAGTGAATTCTAGGTGGCTCCTGAGATAGTAAAGATTAGAGCAATTAAGTAAATTAACTTAGCTTTGAAGTTAACTTCTAATTGTCTCTTAAAATGTGTCTTCCTATCTTCTTAATATATCACCATGTAGTGACTTTCTTCTCTGCCCTACATTTTATTTCCTTTGATACAGAAATATTATGAGTCAAGTCTATAGAGAAGGTTGAGGAAAATACTGTATCCTGTAGGACCAGCAGTAGTCCTAGATAAAAGAAATAGATATTTGAGCTTTGAATAAAACTGAATATGTTGCTTGATGATGGTGGTGGTTTTAATTTTTTAGTTATCTCTGAATGTACCCAGAGGCTAATACATAAAGATAAACTGAATGGAAATGTATGGACATATGGATGATCCAGTGCAAAGTTAGAATTAGGCATAAGAGTCTTCATATAAAGGCTTTTTAGTAAGCATAGTTACTGGATGTATTATTGACCTTGACTGCTTTTGTATACCTCGTTGCCTGATAAAGTTATTGGCATTGAATTGACCCAGCAGACTTTTAAGAGCCATCCCTGGGAGGTGATATAGCTGGGTTATTAAGCCTTGAAAGAGAGAGGGGAGGCTGGAAGGTGACATTACTCAGAAACAAATTCTATAGAACCAAAAACAACTAGGTTTGTTTAATCTGTGGCCTCTAAAACCGCTAGAGTTAAGTCCATTCTCGCTGAAACTCAGCTTATGAAAAAAATTATTTTAAAATATGAATTTAGAAAAGCTCAAGCACGTGGATGCCATGCATGTTACCTATTTTAATACTCATAATTTTTCATTTCGGGTACATCCTTCCATTCCTTGCATATGTGTAGAGAATATGAAGAGTAAATAAGTTACTTTTTTTGTTTGATCCCACCATAGGTGATTGAAGCCAAAGAAAATGAAAGAAAAATCAACGAGGCCCGAGAATGTTACAGGCCAGTGGCAGCAAGAGCATCTCTTCTTTATTTTGTTATTAATGACCTCCGAAAAATCAACCCTATCTACCAATTCTCTTTGAAGGTAATGCTGAAGTAGCTAAGTTCAATTTGTTTCTGGAAATTTGGAATTTGTTTTATTAATTGTAATTATCATTCTTGAGACAGAGTTTCACTCTGTAGCCCAGGCTGGAGTGCAGTGACATGATCTCAGCTCATTGCAACCTCTGCCTCCCAGGTTCAAACAATTCTCATGCCTCAGTCACCCAAATAGCTGGAACTACAGGAGTGTGCCACCATGCCTGGCTAAGTTTTGTGTTTTCAGTAGAGGCAGAGTTTTGCCACATTGCCCAGGCTGGTCTTGAACTCCTGGCTTCAAGTGATCTGCCCACCTCGGCCTCCCAAAATGCTGAGGGTACAGGTGTGAACCACCACACTCGGCTGGAATGTATTTTTAAGCAATCAGTGTACCCAGTAAGGAGCCATGAAGATCTGGTTAACAAAATAACAAAAGCAAAATCCTCATTCTCAGGAATTTTTGTATATAATTTTCAGTAAGGCTTTGAAATAATTAAATTAGGGATATGGCATCATATTATATTGGTGTATTGCTCCTAAGCGGACTTTTAAATTTAGGGAAATTTTTCTTGAGACTCCTATTTTGTCTTGGTAAAAATGTGTCTTGGAAAGAGAATGCTCATATTTCTTTGCTAAGGAAAGAGAAATAATGAGAACAACTATTTATAAATTCACTGTTACATGCAAGGTGTTTTATACTTTGGCTCATTCTTTATCCTTTCCCTGTTAATCTCAATAAAGTATATAATTTCACCCACCTTAAAAAAATGACATTTTTAGACTTCAAATAAATTGCCCAATAATTTTTATTGTTATTGTAAGAGCCAGCATTTCAACCTGTAACTCTTTCCAAAGCCCATGCTCTATACCTTGTATCATCTACTGTCTGCTGGGCAGTGCTCATTCATTCTGTACCTCTGTTCATCAGTTTTCAGACAAATGCTTATTGTGGTCAATCATCATGTCAGATGCTTGTCACTTGAGTGTATAGTTTTGGGAGAAAAAAATGGGTAGAGCTATGTGTATATGTACATACATATAGATATACATGTATACATAGATATAGTTCCACCTTTATGAACATACATCTGTTTATAAAAGCAGAAAATACCATAAGAAAGAATGATAGGGATGGAGAGGCTGCTTTACTGGGGATCAGGGAAGGCCTTCCAGAGAAAGTAACACTTATTTCTGAAGGATAAGTCGGACTTAGGTATGTAAGGAGTGTTTGGAGAAAACAGGAATGTGTGAGATCAAAGAATTCAGGGATTGCAGGTAGTGAGTGAATCTCTGGCTGGAGGGCAATGAGCAAGGGGAAAGGTAGTAAGAAATGAATCTAGAGAGGTGGAAAGGACTTGATCACACAGAGCTTTGTAGACCACTGTGGGATTTGGGGTCTCGTTGCATACAGAATGTATTATTGACCTTGACTGCTTTTGTACAAGAAGCCATTGGAAGATTTCAAGTAGATAACCTGTATGATGACAAAAGACTCAGAGATATGTGAACAGGCTTGAGATATGTGAACAGGCTTGAGATATGATTTTAAGCTGGGATCATTGGCTCTTGGAGATGGACTGGTTATGATGAAGAGGAAATAGGCAGTGGTGAGGAAAGGGTCAAGCATAACTAGCAGGTTTCCTAATAGTATGAACTAGTATGCAGAACTTTTAATAAGCAGTGTGGTTGGAGTTTGAAAGTAACCGTGTATGAGGAGAATAATAAAAATGAAATCAGCAGTGTCAGCTCAGTATTACCCAATTGCCAAAACTACACGAAGGCTTTACAATAAGAGAAAAATATTGGGTATTCCCCTTTGTAAACATTGTTGGAAAACTCCTCCAGAAAATATTGGCAAATTGAATCCAACCACATATAAAAAGCACAACATATTATGATCAAGTGGAATGTATGCCAAGAATCAAATTGGCTTAACTTTCAAAAATCATGAATTATGGCCGAGCGCAGTGGCTCAAGCCTGTAATTCCAGCACTTTGGGAGACCAAGGTGGGCAGATCATGAGGTTAAGAGATCTAGACCATCCTGGCCAACA
Source organism: Cheracebus regulus (assembly GCA_963574635.1). Taxonomy (NCBI): domain Eukaryota; kingdom Metazoa; phylum Chordata; class Mammalia; order Primates; family Pitheciidae; genus Cheracebus; species Cheracebus regulus. The sequence continues at coordinate 86,374 of CAUYQU010066461.1, read as the reverse complement.
TAGTGAAACCCTGTCTCTGCTTAAAATACAAAAACTAGCTGGGCAAGGTGGTGCGTGCCTGTAGTCCCAGCTACTCAGGAGGCTGAGGCGGGAAAATAGTTTGAACCCGGGAGGCAGAGGTTGCAGTGAGCCAAGTTCATGCCACCACACTCTAGCCTGGTGACAGAGCGAGACTCCATCTCAAAAAAAAATGAAAATAAATAAAATAATAAAAAATAAAAATCATGAAGTGTAATTAGTTAACAGAATAAAAGAAAAAAGCTCATATGATTGTTTCAGTTGATGCAAAGAACTTGAAAATTTTCAGGAAATGAGTTAAAAAAAACAAAGCCCAGCTCTCAACCAATAAATAGATGGTAACTTCTCAACATGATAAAATGCATCTAGAAAAAATCTACACCTAGTATTATACTTAATGTTGAAAGTTGAATGCTTTTCCCTGAAATCAGGAACAAAACAAGGATGACTTTCTCCCAACACAGCTATTCAACATTGCACTGGAAGTTATAGTCAGTACAATAAGACAATAAAAGGCAAGAGATTTAAAAGAAAAAGAAAAACTGTTTTTTCACAGATGACACGATTATGTGTATAGAAAATCCTAAGAAACTCACCAAAAACCTGCTAGGACTGAGAAGTAAATTTCTAGCAGGTTGCAGGATATAAGTTTAATATACAAAGTCCCTTGTATTTATGAACATGAGAAACAAGTGGAAAATAAAATTAGTATCTTAGCACTATTTATAGTGGCTTCCAAAGCCATGAAACTTTTTAGGAATAATTTTAATAAAATGTGTACAAGTTTTGTATACTAAAAACAACAAAATATTGTTGAGAAAAATTAAAGGAGGCCTAACTGAATAAAGAGATATACCATGTTTATGAATTGGAATACTCAATATTGTTAAGATGTGTGTTCTCCAAACGGATCTATAGATTCAATTTAGTCCCAGTCAAAACACCAGAAGACATTGCCTTTTTTATTTTTGGTAGAAATTGGCAAGCTTATTCTAAAAATTTGTGTGGAAATTCAAAGGACTTAAAATAGCTAAGCAATTTTGGAAAAGTGAAAAACAATGTTGAAAGACTTACAATTTCTGATTTTAAGACTTATACCTACACTAATCAAGATGTTGTAGTATTGGCCTGAAGAAAAATGCATAGATCATTGGAGGAACAGAATAGAGAATCCAGAAGTACACCTGCAAGTGCATGGTCAACTGATTTTCAGTAGTGGTGCCAAGACAATTCAATGAGGAAAGGATAGTTTTTACAACAAATGGTGTTAGGACAATTGGATATCCACATGGCATAAAATAAACCTCAACTATTATATCATACTATATAAAAAATTAATTCAAAATGAATTGAGTAAGCTATACATCTTCTAGGGAAAAAAATAAGAGAAAAGCTTTGGGCTTTGGGTTAGGCAAAAGTTTCTTAAGACACAATAGAAAACAAAAAGGTAATAAATTGAACTTTATCAAACCTAAAAGTTTATGGTTTTCAAAAGATGTGAAGATGAAAAGGTAGGCCATAGATCAGCAAAGACAATATTCCCATTCCATATCTATAAAGCAAAGAATTTGTATCAGCATACCTGAAGAACTTGTAAAATTCAGTAATAGGAGTTGAACAGACATATCATTTAATAACATATGTGTATTATCCACAAGCACATTAAAAATGCTCATCAGTCATCAGAAAAATGCAAAATAAAAGCAGAATAAGGTCTTATTCTATGTCCCATAGAATGGCTGAAATTTTAGAAGAATTTTAGTAGACCGTTAATACCAAGTGTAGCACAGGTATGGTACTGCACCTCTCACATTGCTGGAGGGAATGCAATAACCCATTTTGGAAAACAGCTGGGCAGTATCTTATAAATACCCAGTTACAGTATGATCTCACACTTTTACTCCAGGCGTTTACCTCAGAGAAATAAAAATGAATGCTTGCAAAAAGCTTGTTAACAAATGTTCATAGACACTTTATTCATAATAGCCAAAGTCTGAAAACAATCCAAAGGACTGACACATTAATTGATATGCAGATTTTGCATGTTGTCACAGTAGGTTATTACTCAAAACATAAAGGTATGAATTGATGGTACACACAACAGCATGGATATGTCACCAAAGCATTATGTTGAAAAGAAGCAGCCGGATACTGAGGAGTACATACCTTACAATGCTATTTATGTGAAATTATAGAAAAGGAAAAATTAATCAACAGTGACAGAGGTAGATCAGTATTTGACTGGGGCTAGAGATGGTGTTGGGAATTAGCTGTACATAGGCACATGACGACTTTTTGTGGTGATGTAAGTAGAAGGGTTCTATATCTTGATTGCTACAGTTGGAATATATCTGTCATGACTCATCAAACTGTACATATAATAGACACATTTTATTGTATATAAATGAAAAACTGATTAAAAAGTGTAAATATCAGGTTAGTACAGATGGAGCATACTAATCCAAAAACAAAAATGTTCCAAAATCTGAAACTTTTTGAATGCTGACATGATGCCACAAGTGGAAAATTCCATACCTGATCTCATGTGCTTCATGCACAAAATCATTTCAAATATTGTATAGAATTAACTTCAGACTATGTGTATATGGTGTATATGAAGCATAAATGAATTTTGTTTTTTCATTTTGTTCTGTTTTGTTTTTTGAGACAGAGTCTCTCTGTCGCCCAGACTGGAGTGTAGGGGCGCAGTCTCGGATCACTGCAACCTCCACCTCCCAGGTTGAAGCGATTGTCCTGCTTCAGCCTCTGGAGTAACTGGGACTAGAGGCACGCACCACCATGCCCGGCTCATTTCTATGTTTTTAGTAGAGACAGAGTTTTGCCATGTTGGCCAGGCTGGTCTCAATCTCCTGACCTCAGGTGACCCACCTGCCTCGGCCTCTGTCTTTCAAAGTGCTGGGATTACAGGCATAAGCAACCACGCCCAGCCTATAAATGACTTCGTGTTTAAACTTGGGTTCCATCCCCAAGATATCTCATTATGTATATGCAAATAATCAAAAATCTGAAAAAATCCAAAATCTGAAATACTTCTGGCCCCCCGCATTTCAGATAAGACATATTCAAGCTATAATTCGTTAATGCCTTCTTACCAATATTTGCTGTATGTATCTGTCATTGTAGGATCTTACTTTCACTTAAATACACATATTTCAAGGTGAATTAATCTGTGATCTCTGGTCCCTGTCATCCAAAAATAAATAAAAAGATATATTTATAGCTACCTCTAGATATATTTTTCAAATTTATATTTATATCTAGAGATAAAACAATCCATACATCATTATTATCATCAAGGCATGGACTAGAGTAATGAATATCAAGAGTGGTCTTTAAAGGAATAACAGATGACCAAGGGCATCCCAAAAGTACTTGGGAACAAAAAACTGAAAAAACACATAACCAGATTTTAAAATAGAATAAGGACAGAAGTGGACATTTCTCTAAAAATCTTATAAAAATTGTCAACAAACCCAGACAACACAGAGAAACCCTGTCTCTACAAAAATAAAAATAAAAATTAACCACGTGTGATGGCACATGCCTCTGGCCCCAGCTACCCAAGAGACTGAGGTGGGAGAATTGCTTAGGACCAGGGGGTTGAGGCTGCAGTGAGCCATGATCACTCCACTGCACTCCAGGCCTGATGACAGAATGCAACTTTGTCTCAGAAAAAAAAAAAAGGTCAACAAATACATGAAAAAATGCTCAACATTACCAATTATTACGGAGATACAAATCAAAACCACAGTGAGATATCACCTCACACCCATTACAATGGCTTCTATCAAAGAAAAATAACAAGTGTTGGTGATGACATGGAGAAATTGGAATCTGTTGGTGGGAATGCAAAATGGTACAGCCACTATGGAAAACAGTGTAGCAATTCCTCAGAAAAATTAAAATTAGAATTACCATGTGATCAAGCAATTCCACTTCTAGCTATATATCAAAAAGAATCAAAAGAGGGTCTCTAGGAGATTTCCAAACAGCCAGATTTATTGCAGCATTATTTACAATAGCCAAAGGTGGAAGCAACCCAGATGTCCATAAGTGGATGAATAGATTAATCAAATGTTGTATTTGCATGTAATAGAGTATTCTTTTGCCTTAAAAATGAAGAAATTTCTCATACATGCTACAACATCAATGAATCTTGAGAATATTATCCTAACTCAAATGAGCCAATCACAGAAAGACTGTGACTCTACTTATATGAGTGTAGTAGTCTGTTTTCAGACTGCTGATAAAGACATACCCAAGAGACTGAGTGATTTATAAAGAAAAAGAGGCTTAATGGACTCACAGTTCCATGTGGCTGGGGAGGCCTCACAATCATGGCAGAAGGTGAAAGGCACTTCTTAAATGGCAGCAGGCAAGACAGACTGAGAGCCAAGTGAAAGGGGTTTCCCCTTATAAAACCTTCAGATCCCACGAGATTTATTCACTATCACCAGAATAGGGTGGGAGAAACCACCCCCATGATTCAATTATATCCTACTGGGTCCCCCCCCGGCCGACAACACATGGGAATTATGGGAGCTATAATTGAAGATGATATTGGGATGGGGACATAGCCAAACCATATCCATGCAGTACCTCTAATAGTCAAACTCATAGAAACAGCAGAATAAAGGTGGTTGCCGGGGACTGGGGGAAGGGAGAATATACAGTTGTTTAATGGGTACAGAGCTTCAGTTTTACAAAATGAAAAGGCTGTGGAGTTCTAGTGACACTGGATTTAGCTTTTCTTGTTCCTCTTTGGGTTCTATTTGTGTTAATAGGGACTGCCACATGTAATTTTTAAATTGGGCTCTTCACATTCTGTTACATTTTTATAATCTTATGTGAAGAGAATCTGTACTGCAAGTAAAACCTACTCCCCTGAAAACTTATGGCCTTTAGTCTGTGTTAAACAGTATAATTCATGTTCATGAAAAACAAAATTCTGGAGATTGGTTGCACAAGAATGTGAATATACTTGACACTACTGCACTGAATGTATGTACCCTTAAAATTGTTAAGATGGTAACTCTTATGTTATGTATATCTTACCACAATTAAATATTAAAAACTTGCCTTAAGTACATGGGCAGAAGGAGAGAAAATGATGCAATTCAGTTGCTTGGAAGAAGACATGAATGAATTTCATGGAATCATATTAATAATAACAGTAATGACAGCAAACATTTAATGAGCATGTATCATGTGCCAGAAACTATATTCCTCCTAAAAATTTTGCCTCATTCGCACTCCCTGTAGATAAACCTTAAACTGTTGCCCTGTGTATCTGGGGCTAGCTAGACATCCAGGTACCAATTGCCAAATTTTAATGGTCACATTAAATTTCCCAGGCTTTTAACGTGCTGTTCCACAGAGCGATTGAGCAGGCTGACAAGGTGGAAGATGTGCAGGGACGCATCTGTACCCTGATGGAGAGCGTCACCCATGCCGTCTTCCTCTACACCAGCCAGGCGCTGTTTGAGAAGGACAAGCTCACCTTCCTGTCCCAGATGGCTTTTCAGGTAAGGAGATCACTTACTTGAAAAAGGATCCCAGAACCAAAGGCAGATGCCTCTGTAGTACATTATATATTTTATTTCTGCTCAAGCAAAATGTAGACACCTTTTCTTGGTGGCGTGAGGAGACCTTGCATTCACAAGGAACTTGGGCCTGTGATCGCCTTCTCCTAGGTCCCAGTGTGTTGGTTTGGAGAGTTGGGGAGTGGGGTGGGTATGCACATTAAGCTCCACCACAGTGGTCACCCTGAAAAACACTCATGAGACGTTTTCTCACCTTCTCGGGTCCTGTAAAGAAACTTCCAGGCACTACCAGGAAGATTCTTTGAGATCAGGGTTGTGAGTCCAGATCTGAGTAAAGCTGGGAGTTTTTCAGAGTCTCCACATAGAACAGTGACTGGCTTATCCAGGTTGTCACAAACGACCAAATTTCCCTTTTTTTCCCATTGTATGTAGCAAATAATGTGTATTTTTAAATCGCTGGAAGAGTAGATTTTCAATCTCATCACAAAAAAAGACAAGTCTGTGAGCTGATAGATATATGAATTAGCTTAATTTAACCATTCTGCAATATAAACATGTATCAAAGCATCACACTGTACCACATAAGTATATATAATTAGTATTTGTCAATTGAAATTAAGAAAATGACAGCAGTGAATAAGTAAAGAGAGCTCCAGGTTTCCTGTCCAAACCTTCAGTGAGACCTGCTTCCTTTTTTTTTCTTTTTTACATGAATTTCTATGAAAGACTTCGTTTAAATAAAAGTGTTCGTGATAAGAAAAAAGAAACCCTTGCAGACCATATTCCTAGATAAAATAAGCAGGTTGTCCTTTTATCAGCTAGTTTGCTTTATGGCTTTTTCTATCCAAATATTAAGGAAAAGTCTATATCTTACCCATTCTGTGTGTGCCAAAGAAGGCGCTTTATACACACCTGCAGTTAATGATAAGCTATGACATCTCTTTCAATACTTTTGGTATTCATAGATTCCTCTGGAGTCTATAAGAATATACAGGTATGGGTGTTTTAGAATGTATGTGATAAACAGGAGCAAGGCATTATACAAGGAAACGCTTCTTTGTTTTTTTGGTTTATTTTTTATTTTATTTTTATTTTTTCACACGGAGACTGGCTCTGTCACCAAGCTAGAAGGCAGTGGTGCCACCTGGGCTCCCTGCAGCCTCCGCCTCCTGGGTTCAAGGGATTCTCTTGTCTCGGCCTCCTGAGTAGCTGGGATTACAGGCGTGTGCCACCACACCCAGCTAATTTTTGTATTTTTAGTAGAGTCAGGGTTTTACCATGTTGGCCAGGTTAGCCTCAATCTCTTGACCTCATGATCCACCCACCTCAGCCTCCCAAAGTGCTGGGATTACAGGCGTGAAATACTTGTTTTTATATGTACTGCTCATTAATAGGAAAAGGCCAGGGTTGGTAACACATGACAGGAAATTCTATTTAAAACTTCTGCTTGGAAGCCATAGCTATATCATAATCTATATCAAGTCCTGACAATCTAGATACATCAAAGTTTCATGACTATAGGGACAATTACTTGTTTGTTGAAATAAACTCAATTTAAAAAAAAGTTATAAAATATTTTAATGCATGCTATCACTCATAACACCTTTTGAAAATATCTGGAATTTAAAGATAGTATAAAGCTCAAAAAATTTACTGTTTAGCTTTGTGGGATGTTATAGGGTTTTTGTTGTTGTTGTTGTTTTGGGTTTTTTTGAGATATCTCGTTCTGTCACCAGGCTGGAGTGCAGTGGCACAGTCTCGGCTCACTGCAGCCCCTGACTCCCTGGTTCAAGGGATTCTCCTGCCTCAGCCTCCCGAGTAGCTGAGATTACAGGTGTGTGTCACCACGCCCAGCTAATTTTTGTATTTTTAGTGGTGATGGCGTTTCACCATGTTGACCAGGATGGTCTCGATCTCCTGATCCACCTGTCTTGGCCTCCCAAAGTGTTAGGATTACAGGTGTAAGCCACCATGCCTGGCCTGTTACAGTTTTTATATGAAAATTAGGAATACTTTATTTATACTCTCCAAAATATGCTGTGGACTTTATATCAGTTCTGTGACTAGAATGTCTAAAGTTTATTCCACTTCACAGTGTGTTTGTTTAGTTGTACCTATAAAGGATTTTCTCATTCTTTTCAATATAATCTTACATATTAAAAAAACCTTCGTGTACTTCATAGTTTATTGAATAACTACTATACCAGAATTAACTAATAATACTGGTTCTGCCTTCTGTTGAGTAATTTAATCCATTGTCACCTGAGGCTTTCTCATTTTGTGTAAGTGTTAAGACATGTTCGATCTAATAATAAAATAATTACAAATGCATGTTTTAAATATGTTGCCAATAGGGATAGGTGTTAGAATTGGAATAAATCAGCCTTCACAATTATTTTCTGTTAGATTTCTGATCATGATTTTGAGATCATTGACATAATCTAAGATTCCCTATTTCAACAGTAGAACAGATTTCAGCCAGAGTTATTAGCAGATATGTTTCCGCCTACTCAGTCATGTCTGTTAAATGTGTGACTACTTCCTGTGTCATGATTTTGATGTAAACCAAATAATACTTTTCAATTTTGTCTACTCTCAAGATTTTGTTGAGAAAGAAAGAGATAGACCCCCTTGAATTGGATTTCCTGCTTCGATTCAAGGTTGAACACACTCATCTGAGTCCCGTTGACTTCCTAACTACTCAGTCATGGAGTGCTATCAAGGTATGTTAGAAATAGTTTCTCAATTACTAGATCTTATTTAAAATATTAGCTGTCTCCAGGGTTGAAATGTAAACAGTAAAGAATACAGTTGATGTATTAAGCACCATCTTAGTTGTAGAAATGCACTATATAATGTGATGTTATTTAATGAATCTTTTTATTATTAAATTGGTTAATTTCTCATTTAGATGTAAAGGAGCCTTTGACTTAAGTGTGGGTGGAAAGTTAATAAATATGTACAATCTGTCAGGACCTTTGATAAAAGCCAAGTAATGCAAAGGAATATTTTTTAAATTTTCCTTATATCTACTTTGTTTTCTTTTTTAATTATTTTTCCATTTTTCTAAATAGCTCTTTAAATTATACCACAATAGAGTAGTTTATTCACATAGTAAAATGTTTAAGCAAAACAGAATAGTGTAGAGAAAAACGTGACCATTATCTTAAACCTTAATTATCAGTCTTCATTGCATTTTTCTGTCAAAGGTCCTACTGTTAGGAGCTAATTCTCCTGGATCTGGAGTTTCTTAATGATGTTCAACATATGTTAAGCTTTGCCGCACTCTTTTCTAAGAAGGAAACATTTTTATGCATTAAAAATAACTGTGCTACCTCTTATTTTTATATATGTTCAGCTTCCTAAATTAGTATTTGTAATTAGATTGTGACTTAAGAATTCAAAAATCAAGTTCAAGTGTGTATTATTAGTCAGGGTCTCAGCAGGAAACGGCACATTCAAAAGGGTGATGAAGAAAGTTTAACCAAGAGTATATTTTCATAGTGTGGGCAAGAAGGATTAGGAAATCAACCAGGAGATGGAGAAGGAAAAGGGAGGAAAACGACAGTGACTGGAACTACTGAGAAATGAAGTTATGGGAGAGAGCCAGTCATACAGGATCTGTGGCCTGTGGCGGAGAAACATAGTCACTAGCAAACCACATTCCCGCAAGAAAGAGCTGGGATAGAAATGTTCCCAGAAAGGGGTCCTGATCCAGACACCAGAAGAGGTTCTTGGATCTTGCGCAAAAAAGAATTCAGGGTGAGTCTGTAAGTGAAAGCAAGTTTATTAATAAAGCATTCAAGAATGGCTACTTCATAGGCAGAGTAGTCCCAAGGGCTTCTGGTTGCCCAGGTTTCTGGTTATTTCTTGATGATATGCTAAACAAGGGGGACGCCTCCCCTTTTAGACCATATAGGGTAACTAGATGATGTTGCCATGGCATTTGTAAACTGTCATGGCACTGGTGCAGTGTAGCAGTGAGGACAACCAGAGGTCTCCCTCATCACCGTCTTGGTTTTGGTGGGTTTTAGCCATTTTCCTTACTGCAAGCTGTTTTTTATCAGCAAGGTCTTCCTGACCTGTATCCTGTGCCAACTTTGTATCTCATCCTGTGACTTAGAATGCCTTAACCTTCTAGGAATACAGCCCAGTAGGTCTCAGCCTCAATTTCCCCAGCTCCTATTCAAGATGGGGTTGCTCTGGTTCAAACACCTCTGACAGAAGTACCCGCCCTCTCTCTTCTCCAGTCCTCCAGGCTCCTACCATTGCTTTCTGTTGACCAAACCCAACCAGGTTAGGGAACCAGGGAACTTAGCTCAACTCCCTCACTCTCTCAGCAGAACGAAAAACAAAAATAAAAACAAAAAGGAGGAAATCTGGAGAGGAAAGTGAACAGTATCCAGCACATTTTTTGTTGTTGTTGTTGGTTTGTTTTTTTTTGAGACTGAGTCTCACTCTGTTGGCCAGGCTGGAGTACGTGGCACGATCTCATCTCTCCTCAACCTCTACCTCTCGGGTTCAAGTGATTCTCATGCCTCAGCCTCACGAGGAGCTGGGACTACAGATGCGTGCCACCATGCCCGGCTAATTTTTGTATTTTAAGTAGAGACAGGGTTTCACTATGTTGCCCAGGCTGATCTCAAGCTCTTGACCTCACAGCATGGTTCTTTTATATAAGATTGGATACAGTCACAAGTCTTCATCTCAAACTATAAAATACCATTCACACCATTCCTACTTGTTTCCCTATCTCATTACAGGCAATCGCCCTCATGAAAGAGTTTCGAGGCATAGACCGGGATGTGGAAGGATCTGCCAAGCAGTGGAGGAAGTGGGTAGAATCAGAGTGTCCAGAAAAAGAAAAATTACCTCAAGAATGGAAGAAGAAAAGTTTAATACAGAAGCTGATTATTCTGAGAGCAGTGCGCCCTGACAGAATGACATATGCTCTCAGGTGAGGTGGTCAGCATTTTTGGGAACACAAGTTAGCATAGAAGAAATTTAGTCTGAGGAGTTAGGAGGATCTGGTGGAAGTGTTTACCATCCACATGGATGAGGAGTGATTCTGCTGGGATTTTGATACCATGATCACTGCTACTGTTCAATTTGCTAAACACCAACCCGTATACTAGGCAGACTCAGCACATTCTTCCTGAAAAGCTTAAGTCTGAAATCAGTAGGGGAGACAGGGGACTGATGGAAATATTTCTGGAAGAGAGATGGGTGTCAGCAGAGTGCAGAGGCCAGGAACATACATTATCCAAGTGTAATTTCCATCGTTTTCATTCATTGATGGCATTTTGGCTCTGAAGATTTTGCATGTCAGACAAAATGAATTCCTTTCATGGAGTCCTTCGTAGTCCTATAAGTTTACAACCAACGCAATTTAAAAGCAGAAACCTTGTCTACGTCTTGGTTCAAGTGTCCTTTTTCTTTGCCCTCTTGGCTTCTAAATGGTAATGTGCTGCTTAACTCACACAAGCCTTATTCTAATTTGAGTTCACCAACGGAACAGTTCTTAACTTCCTTCCCTATTATGTTTCTTGGTAATATTCATGTGCCTTAGGTTTTTTCTTGGACTTTGTCTAGTTCAGCCACTTTTTCCTTTGCAGAAGCCTCTGCTGAACTCTACTTTACAAGTTAATTCTGCTTAGTAGTACTTACTTTCTGCTAAATCTGATGCTGGAAAATAATCCTTACTTAATTGAGCCTCCCTGTGTTAGAAACACCCCAAAAAGCATTTGTATATTCATGAGAAGCCCAGCAGGCTGGAAAATTGCACTGTGGCAAATCTAATAAACTGTTAATAAGTAATGGGGGAATCTGGCAGGGGATTTGGGGGATACAAAGCCATAGCAGACAGCTGATGGCACTCAGAGGGGGGGGGTCTCAGTAGCCCCCCAAAATGGAATGTAGGCTTCTGATTTTCAGAGCTTCTAAGGAAGAGAGGGGTTTCATTGATACACGTAGTGCATACATCTAGTTGGATTCATATTGTTTTTCTAACAAGACATCCCATGTAATAAACATGATTACTTCTCTCCTGTGCCTGTGGTTTAAGCTTATCCCAATGGTGACTCTTTACAAGGTCAAAACCACTGATCATGTTTTCTGTATTTTTCTTTTTTATAGAAATTTTGTCGAGGAAAAACTGGGTGCAAAGTATGTGGAGAGGACCAGATTGGAATTAGTTAAAGCATTCGAAGAAAGCAGCCCGGCCACCCCCATATTCTTCATCCTATCCCCAGGGGTAGATGCCCTTAAAGACTTGGAGATTCTTGGTGAGTGGCTGGGAGGCCTGCTGACCCATCCTTTCTCCTTTCTTCCCTTTCACCCACCACCCCTTCCCTTCCTTTCAGTTGAAGTGATCTCTCTCTCTCTCTCCCTTTCTCTCTCTCTCTTTCTCTTTCTTTCTTGCCTTCATTTGTTGAAGATTGGGTGTATGGAACATGTAAGGCTAATAACACCGTAGTCTGAAGAAATGTTCAAATGGAACATTCCTCTGGCTGGCATAATGCAAGTTTCTTTTGTACTGTTTTCCACTTTTCAACTATATGAGGGCCAGAGGGCAATTTTCCCCATGCTCATGTAATCTTATGCCCCCTGTGACTAAATAATGGTCATTAGAGCAAGTGTATTTGATTGCGCAGGGCACTGTCGCCTTTGTGTTCTGGATTTCCATTCCCCACAGCCTGCACCAAGAATACCAGGTTAATATAGCTGTGACCTGACTGCATTCAATTTAAATGCAGCCTCTCAAGGTGAGAGGCTTGTGCATTTACCCAATGAACAGATCCATTCAAAAAAATGATGTGATATCTACCACATGTTGCTCCTTTTTATGAGAGAAATGCTTTGCTACTCCTGCAAGAGTTTATAAAACTCTGTAACAATGCCTGCCATCTATCAAAATGTCAAAATCTTCATTATCATAAAACCCAAGAAACTGGCTTCCACAGGCTTTTCTAATGCTTGCAGTGAGGCAGCTGTGGAGAGCTCAAAATGCTGCTTGTGGATACAACAGAAGTTTCGTTTGGATTCTTCAGGAAAGTCACGCAGAAGATAGCTGCGGTGAGCACAGCTGTGCATTAGACCACAGAATTCCAGGCTCCTCTCACCCTCCTTCACAGATGTTTCCTCTCACTGTCGTGTATTCTCTCACAGGCAAAAGACTTGGCTTTACGATTGACTCTGGAAAATTCCACAACGTGTCTTTAGGACAAGGTCAGGAGACAGTGGCAGAAATGGCACTGGAGAGAGCTTCCAAAGGGGGACACTGGGTCATCCTCCAAGTGAGTATTCAGTTTCAGGGAAGACACTGGGCATAAACACAGAGGAGGGCCAGGGCAGAGCTGTCCTGCCCGACAGAATGCCCCTTCACACCACTCCGCATGGCGGTTTGCAGAGTGCAGACAGTTCTGTCAGCATTCATGAACCTACAAGGATGGCAAGGGGCTCTGTAGACAGCGATGGCTGTCATCTTCTGAGAGACTGTCTAGCCATTGTGCTTTAAAATTAAAACGATTAGAGCTTCATCGTTTCCCTCACGGGGAGGGGAATGAATGTATTGGGCAAAAAGAAAAAAAAACTCTCAGCGAAATGAGAGGGGATCCTGCTAACAGGCCCCGGCCTCATAGATTGAATATCAGGCCATCACACTGGAGCTGGAGAGGCCAGGCTTCTGATTGCAAATGGTGCGAATTTCCTACGGCTCCACTGCGTTCTCCCAGTGCACAGTCAGGCCAGAGATAAAGGAGAAGGAAAGCCTGCCCCATATCTGGCTCCTCCCCATAGCAAAAGGTGTGAATTTCCTAGGGCTCCGCCATGTTCTCCCAGTGTACAGGCAGGTCAAAGATGTTCTGGGGACCCTCTCTTATCTGCCTCCTGCATCAATCATTATTATCTCATACAAGTCCGACTCTGCCCCTAACTAGTGCATAATATTCCCTTTGATCATAAATTAAAGGGATTTGAGTAGACAACCCCTTTATCCCTTCCCAGGCTAACATCATACAGACCTCTGGTTCTACCACCCAGTGTCCTCTGGGATGGCCCCCTTGGCTGAGTGTTACAGGAACCAGTGGAGCACAGGCCAGCATCAGGGGGCTGCTGATTTCGGCCACAGCAAGCTCTGCTAGCTGTCTCAGCCAGTCTAGGAATGGCTATCTAGTTTTCAGCTCAGTCATGCAAAGGTTCTCTTTAGTAGACACTTCATAGGCTACCTTATCTCTCATTATTACAACAAAGCTCCAAGGTTAGGAGTTATCATTGGAGTGGTCTGGAGAGCCTCAAGACCACAGGGCTGGTTGGATGGCAGAGCTGGTACTTGAGTCTAGATGTGTTTGGCAGCAGGTGACATGCTGAAAATAGCCACCCTCATGTGGGATACAGCATTGGCCTCCCTTCGTGTCTCCAGTATCCACGTTCGGTGCCTTTGGCATTTCTGCTTGAAATCCAACTTAGATTCATAGAGGGGCTTCCCGAGTCCAAGCAGGCTTACGATGGCAGGAACATAACCTTCTGGGACAATAATACTCACTGCTTAGATGAGGCCTTAATAGAGACCTTTGTAAGGAGACTTGAGGGTAACGTAGTGTATTCCCTTCTTAGGCTCAGAATCAGAAACACGGGAAGCTTGTTTTTTTCCAAGAAAACAGTTGATGCTCATACAATTTGGTAGATTGTAAGATCGTCTCAGAAAGAAAAGAGCTCTTTGAGAGTTCTCATGTGCCCAGCAGCTCAGACTGCAGAGAACACTAGGAGGGCTATAGTGATCCTCAAAAGAACATATTCAAAATAAAATGTTTCTATTACTTTTGTATCTATGTTAAGCTACCTGTTGTCCCTAAAATTGCAAGTTGTCAGTTTTGCCATTAAAAAAAAACCTTAAAAGATCTTATTTTGTCAAGGATCAACTTTTGGATATTTGTTTCAGACATTTGATTTTTGCTCTTAGTGCTCGGCCAGTAACCTAGAATTTAACTGTTTAAGCCTCTTCACTCCCTATCCCCGTACCCACATAGAGTAATTGGTAAGGTGAGGTTATGCCAGGCTTTGGCTGTCCCAGTGTCTAGAGGTTTCTAGTATCTGTTTGATCAGCAGGAAAAAGAGAAGCAGGACTTTGAAGGAAGAGAAGACCAACATAATGGAAACTTGTTGTTCGTAATTTACATTAAATTTTATTAACATGGGTATACGATATGTATGTACATGTTAGTTAGTTCTTACCCAACCCTCAATGTGATCACTTATTATGATTAGATAGAGCCCTTTAAAGGTGTTTAGATGGTAGTTCATCGAAAGCCCACATTCCAGAGAAAAAGTAGCAGGCTGGCAACTATCTTTATCTCATATGCACACCAGAAGGTTTGTGAATTAACATAACAGGTATTAAAAACCATTTTTCAAGGACAGAATGACCATTTTTCATGCATTTCCAAGACATGTAGATCGTCTAAAAATGTTGCACAAGCATCGCAATTCTTGGAAAAATAGACATAAGAATCTAGCCAGTCCCAAAGCCTCAAGCATAGCTGCCAGGCTGGATTCCAGAGTGTGCCTGTGTTCCACAATGGCTCACTTGGAGGTTTTTCTGTCCCCTTCAGTGGCTCCACAGTCACTGTCTGGAATATTTTTACATTTGTTTCAAGTAAATTTTTCAAGTAAGGTTCTGTTGTAGTCCACAAGACAGAGAATGAAGATATAATTGAGTTTACAAAGCAGGTTTTACTATTGTTTCTGTTGTTTTATTTTATGAGTGGCACAATTAGGAATGAGAAATACTCCTTATAACCTGTTAGCAAACATGTAAAGGAAGGAACTTAGAACCCTTACCTCCTGTATTACTTTGCTAGAGTAGATGGCCAACTTCTTGTGTTTTCACATGATTTTTCCTTTGTGTTCTGGGTTCTAATCTCTTCTTCTCATGATGACATCAATTCTATTGGTTTAAGACCCTTCATAATGACCATATTTAGATTTAATTATCTCCTTAAAGACCAGTATTTCCAAATATAGTCACATGAGAAACTGGGAGTTAAGACCTCAGCATATTAATTTGGGGGTACAGAATTCAGCCCATCACATCTACCAGTGTTCATGATTTGCCAAGGGAATAAAAGCCAGCAGTGTGAATGACTGAATTGGCATAGGTCTTTTTGCAGTAGAAATTTTAAAGAAGGATTCCTGCATTATTATTTTGTTCCTTGTTTGCCTTCGTTCTCTTTATTTTTGTGGCTGTTATAATCTTTGTTGGAAATAATTATATATCTCTGGGTGTGATGTTTCAATTACTGTATCAAGGACTTCTCCAGCACCAGAGAGTGTGTAAGGGGCAGCCTTTATACCCCCGCTCCCAGCACCAACTACCAAGCTATACCCTGTGGGTGTTTAGTATTGGAGGAGCAAATCTGTGAATCATAAGATGGAAAAGAAAAGAATGATGACAGTGGTGGCATTTGTTTTTTTGTGTGTGACTTGTGACAGTCCTAGGATGTAAGGAAAGTCATCTGTTAGGAATACCCAAAGCATCTTAACAGTGAGTGATTGCTTTCTTTCAGCTGGCCTTACTTCCCTTATATCCTTTTGAGTTCATATGCTCCTGGGCAGGAGTTTGAATAGAAGAGGTTTCCATCAGAAACAATGAAGTGGGTGATCAGGCAAATTTCTGGCTTTTAATTTTTATATTTTCTTAAACTAACCAAGATATGTCTCAGTAATTGGATTTGAACCATAGCAAAGAAAAGTACTAAGCAACTCCATCTCAGAAGTGACTGGTGGGTGTTTGAAGTAGGTATGTGTATTGCCTGGAGATTTGGGGTTACAAAGATAATCTGTGTTGATTGGGAACATTTAATACATTCAAGGTTCAATTCCCTTTTAGCTTTTCTTTCCTTCCTTTTTCTGATGTATTGATAAAGGAAAATTTGAATGATGTTGTCTGAGTTTTCAATGCAGTTATATATAGGAAAATGTAATCTTATAATTCAAGTAATATGCCTCACCTTCACAGGAGTTATGCACCATACTATCTTTCAGAATGTTCATTTGGTAGCCAAGTGGCTAGGAACCTTGGAGAAGCTCCTTGAAAGACTCAGCCAAGGAAGCCACAGAGATTACAGGGTTTTCATGAGTGCTGAGCCTGCACCTTCACCAGATGAGCATATCATCCCTCAAGGACTCCTGGAAAATTCCATTAAGATCACTAATGAGCCCCCCACAGGGATGCTGGCCAATTTGCATGCGGCCCTCTACAACTTTGATCAGGTAAGAAGGTGAAGCGGCCTGGGCAGACAATGAAGTCAGAGTCTTCTCAAAGACTGTGGGGCCCATCATCAACCCATGCATGTCATTTACAGGGATGAAGCAATTTCTCAATGTTTGAGTGTGGAGGGCTAGGAGGGAGTGTGCTTTAGTCTCTTGAAAGAATTTCCCCTGTCATTTTCTTTTCTAATGACTAGTGAATATATTTCAGTTTCACCCTGACACTAAGAAAACTTCAGCTACTGTGTAGGGAGAACCAACTAGGTAACTTCTTGAGGACCTTGCTTCTTCTTTTTTTTTGAGACAGAGTCTCACTGTCGCCCAGGCTGGAGTGCAGTGGTGTGATCTCAGCCCACTGCAGCATTCAAGCAATTCTCCTGCCTCAGCTTCCCAAATAGCTGGGTCCACAGGCACACACCATCCACTCCCAGCTAATTTTTGTATTTTTAGTAGAGACAGGGTTTCACCATGTTGGCCAGGCTGGTCTTGAACTCCTGACCTCAGGCGATCCACCTGCCTTGGCCTCCCAAAATGCTGGGATGACAGACATGAGCCATTGTGCCCGGTCGGAACTTGCTTCTTGACAATAAATGTGGCAGACTGGTATCTCTGAGCACAGAAAGAGGAGAAGCCATTGTTATTCTTGTTGATGACAGCAACAGTAATGACATGGTAAAAATGTCAGTGTAATGTTTTAGCTTTGGTTTTGTTACGACTAAATTTAAAGCCTTCTTTTCAGGTTATATCTCTGATACCTGATTTATATATTCATGTTTGTACAAGGTCAGACAAATGAATACATGTGTGTGCGTGTGTGTGTGTATATATATATATATACACACACACGCACACACACGCACACACATATTTACATATATTTATGTATTTTTTTGAGTCAGAGTTTTGCTTGTCGCCCAGGCTGGAGTGCATTGGTGCGATCTTTGCTCACTGCAACCTTTGCCTCCTGGGTTGAAGTGATTCTCTTGCCTCACCCTCCCAAGTAGCTGGTATTACAGGCGCCCACCACCATGTCTGGCTAATTTTTGTATTTGTAGTAGAGACAGGGTTTCACCATGTTGGCCAGGCTAGTCTTGAACTCCTGACCTCCAGTGATCTGCCCACCTCAGCCTCCTAAAGTGCTGGGATTACAGGGTGAGCCACCATACCTGGCTGAATACATATATAAGTTAATGATACCTATATTATCATCATTCTTTTTACCCAAATTATCCTATCTGTCAATATCATTATCAAGTCTTCCAGTTTCCTTTCTTGCTATTGCTCTGAGATCTCCTTCCTTCCTCTAATTTCTTGGAAATCCTTGGTAAATCACGTTCTTGTTAGGAGAGTATAATGAACCCTAGGAAATACATATGAATTGGTGATAAATATTCAGCCCCCTCACAGAAATATTATTCTTTATGAAGCATGTCAACATCCTTAACTTCTTTTCTAGTATTTTTGGGTCAATACCTAAACCAACATTATGAAGGAATTGTCATAATTGACTACCTACGAATACAGTGTTGAAGAATGCAGTTAATTACTTCATTAAAAAATTGAGTAATTTGTATCTTACATACACACAGAAGATTGTGTAAATAGTAGGACTCAAAAAATCTTTTTGAAACTCTTAAATATTTGCAATATGCCTTAATCCACTATGAGAGATATACATGTTTTTAAATCATCCCTTAATTTATAATTTCTGACTATTTATGACATTTCCAAGCTATTTCCCAAAGTAAGTACACAGAGGAATTTGATTTATTTAAATAGGACTTATCTACCTCCTAAAATAATTATATTTATTCCTGAAAGTGAACACTTCATGAACAAATATGCTTCAGCCCAATTATCCTTCAGTTTTTGTTTGTTTGTTTTGTTTTTGTTTGTTTGTTTGTTTGTTTTTGGTAAAGAACAAAACACTTTGAGAATCACATAAAACTATGGACACTCTCCCCAGGGAAATACACGTTTGAAAATATATTGCATATTGGGACAGACATAGTGGCTCATGCCTACAGTCCCAGCACTTGAGGAGGCTGAAATAGGAGGATCACTTGAGCCCAAGAGTTCGAGGCTGAGCTATGCTGTGCTCTAGCCTGGGCAACAGAGCGAGACACTGTCTCAAAAAATAATAAATACTGAATTTTTAAGATACGTTGCTTATAGTGATAAAGATTCACAGATTCCCCCAAAGCCTATGTATGAATTCCCTAGTTAAGAACACCTGTTCTAGTCTTTTCACGAACCTGTCAGTCCTTTTGACTGCTATCTGGAAAGCCATTTTTATTAACCGAAGGTTACATTTATTGAAAAGACTTTTAGGAACTTTAAGGAAGAATTTTTCTTATTTTATAGAAAGAGTCCTCTGAAATATTAAGACTGAACTTAATAATAAGTAGCAAAAGCAAAGATAACCAAAGTGATCACTAAATAAACTTCTCATCAAACCTATTTTAGCTAGAACCAACCAACAAAATAAAAACTCTGCAGAAAAGCTAAAATGTTATCATCTTTTATTAATGCTGACCTGTCATTATGTTAGAAAACAAAATGCAGTTTTTAATCAGATTATATAATTCAAGGATATTAGCCTGTGCTCCCTGGCTCTCTGTGAATAGGTTCCCATTACCCTTTTAACAGTTAGACTGTTGGGTTGGCTATTTTTGAAAGAAGTTCTTAGAAAATAATAGTGGCTTACACAGGTCAAAAAGTAGTCCTACCACATGAGAGTTTTACAGATAGTCCATTCAGAACTCATGTGTTACTATAAATTGTCATCATTCTGGCTCTTTCTAGTTCACCATTTCTAGAATAGGCTCGTCATGGTCCCAGGTGGCTGTGGGAGTTGCAGCCCCTATATCCATATTCCTGACAGCTGGATGACAAAAGAAACACGAAAGATGACAAAAGGAAAAGGATTGTGTTTGCTTTGCTGTGCAAGTGCTTCCTACAAGATAACATACAGAACTTCTTTCATGTTTGGTCAGACATTGCATTACCTAAATGCAAGAGGCTGGGAAAAGTAAATTTATCTTAAACACCCATATGCCCAGCTGGAAATCAGCAAGAAGACGTTTTAAGGAAGGCAGTCAGCAGTCTCTATCGCAGATGTCCTTTCCCACGTCTCCTTGTATCATCCTGGGTGTTCTGTGTTGCTACTATGGTCCAGTCTTGTTAAAGCCTGTGAATGGCTAGAATGAGGAATACTAGTTCTCTTGTTACTCATATGGGTTAGATAAATCAGGACCAGTTGTTCTTGTTGCCTGGGGGTCCCTTGCAGTGGAGTAAAATACCCAAGAGGTTTAGATAAGTCACCCGTACTGCTGGGATATTTTTCAAATCAAATTAAATACATTTTTTCCATTTTTTGCTCTGTCACCCAGGCTCAGGTGCAGTGGCACACTTAGAGCTCACTGCAGCCTTGAACTCTGGGCTCAAGTGATCCTCCTGCCTCGGCCTCCTGAATAGCTGGGACTACAGGCGTATGCCACCATGCCTGGCTAATTTTTAAAACCATGTTTTTAATCTTTGCCCTCAAATTAGAGTTTACCTCCAAACTTTGGCATTAATCTTTGCCCTCAAATTAGAATTTACCTCCAAACTTTGGCATGTGAGTTCACAATAAACAGTCTGTTTAATACTGGTACTTTATTCTCCTGAGCTATACAGAATATTTATGTAGATTTAATCATTAAGTGGCCAAGACATAAAGAACCATTTCTTGTAGGATGCCATCTACCTACACCTTTCAGCTAAAGAGCCTCTTGAAGAAGATACCATAAAGGAGTACTCTTTTGGCTCCCTTCACACGCAGATAACTATATTTTTTAAGAGTAAGAATATAGATTTCTGTTTGCTGTAAAATTTGCAGGCAGAAACAAGTAATTGATCATTGTGCATATAAAACTGGTGATTGTGGGCAAATAGCACTATTATGTGTATGCAGATGCCTGTTCTCTGTTCACAATGCAGTCTGTATTTTTTTAAATATTACTTCACTTATCACTTGGTTTGCAAAAATACAACTGGCCTGAAATATGGAATGGTAGGTGGAACCATACCTTTCCTTCAGAAAGCCTGATTCATATTTTCTTCCTACATCATTTATCAGAACACAATGCAATGGATTGACTTGTGTTTGTTTTAGCACTGGGAATAAACCCAAGTCAGTTATTTAAAATACAGATTGAGTTAATGAACTTAGTTATTGTAGTACCTTGGGTTTTATGTGGATTGTCTGTAATTCAGAAAGGTATTGATTTGTTAGATCATAATTCCAAAGTGAAGTTTTGATACTTACATTGGATCTCCTAGAAATTTCTTACATTTACAAGTAATTTTTCGAATACCCTTCACGGTTAATTCCAGTTACACCGTTTATCTTTTCTGCCCTCACAACCTTGCCTTTCATTTGTGGAAAAGTTGTTTTGTAATGATTGTATATTTCCAAGCCCCATAAATGACCTAAAAATGGCCTAGTGATTTAGAGTGACCTCGTGATGTAACTGGGTCTGCACTATATGCTTCCTGGCCAATTCTAGAACCATATTTGGTGGGAGCCTGGGATTCTGCTAAAAGCACTGTCAAAAGAAACTAAAGAGTTCTCTGGTCCCGGCCCACAGAGAAGAAACTGGGTTTCGTTTAGTACCAGAAGTCCCCTGGAAGACTAGGTCTGAACTCCTACTCCCACTGGTTCTAAGTATACTTCATATATGGCCCAAGTTGTCCGATCCATTTCAAATGGGAATTGGCTGTAGTTTGCCCATTTTAAAGGACTACGCAGGGAGGTGCAGATTTTGGCCTCTTCCTCCCCTGCCACTCAATGCCAGCTGAAGGCGTAGTCCTCAACTTCCTTTCCTTGCCTCACAGAACTGCCAAATCCAAACATGGGTGAAGTATGACTTTTAAGCCATATATTGGACAGTTGTTTTTCTTTATGGCGGTTGGGCCATAACCATATCAACGTAGCATACCAGGATTCCACTTTCCCTTTGCATTCTCAAAAAAATCTCACAGGTCTAGACACATGTTTTCCAATCTTTGATTTGTCACCCAGTCATCCCAACAATGAATTTTACTCTTAGTTCATTGGAAGGAAATAACGTCATGGTGATTGTATTAGTGAAGGTAGAGGCTAAGCTGCTTTAAGAAAGAGAATCAAAACGAGATTCACACAAGATAGGAGTTTGTTTCTCTCACTCTCACATATTAGGCAGTTTTGTTCCATGAGATCATTCATACCTGCAAGCTGATGGGTGCCTCTGCTATACCTAACTCAAGGTTTCCAGACATGTTCAATCATCATCATTTCTAGCCATAGAAAAGATAAGAGTTCGCCAGGCCCCGTGGCTTGTGCCTGTAATCCCAGCACCTTGGGAGGCTGAGGTGGGTGGATCACCTTAGGTCAGGATTTCAAGACCAGCCTGGCCACTGTGTGAAACCCATTCTCTACTAAAAACACAAAAATTAGCCAGATGTGATAGCAGGCATCTATAATCCAAGCTACCCAGGAGGTTGAGGCAGGAGAATTGCTTGAACCCAGGAGGCAAAGGTTGCAATGAGCCAAGATGGTGCCACTATACTCCAGCCTGGGCAACAGAGCTAGACTCCTCAAAGAAAAAAAAAAAGTAAAGAAAAAGGCAAGAGTGACAGCCAAGATGAGCAATTTTCTTTTCAGCAAATGACATGGAAGTTAAACACAATACTTTAGCTGAAATTCTGTTGGCAAAATCTTGGTCATATGACACAACTGGCTTCAGGGGAGGAGGAAAACAGTCATGGGTGTCCATATGCCCAGATGATCTCTACTGCAGTGGAACCAGGGAATAATGGATAGCTGTGGTGAACTAGCATTCTCCCAACTATAGTAGCATTCCACCACAGTGGTGAAATGAAGGTGATGGCTTTATGTCATCTAGATTCTACAAAGAAAATTTTGCAAGGGAAAATGATGTCAAGCAGTATCGACATGGTTAAAATGAACTGTCTTACTTCCTAGTGAACTTAGAAGCATTCAGAATGACCAAAGCAAAATAAAAATATTCCTCTTAAGCCAACAGGCTGGCAAATGCCAAATAGTCTCCTATTATGTTCTCATAGGAGAGGTAGCCATGCTGAAAACTACATGTTACCTCTGTAGTATCTCTCTCTCAAAGTTCTTTACCAGATGATTGAAAACTCAGATCCTTGCCCTTGGAAACCATAAAGATGAATAATCAAGCATTTCTTCTCTTTTCTCTCAGGATACACTTGAACTGTGTTCCAAGGAGCAGGAGTTTAAAAGCATCCTGTTTTCTCTCTGCTACTTCCACGCCTGTGTTGCTGGGAGACTGAGGTTTGGCCCCCAGGGCTGGAACCGAAGCTATCCTTTCAGTCAAGGAGACCTCACCATTTGTGCCAATGTCCTCTACAACTACTTAGAGGCAAACCCTACAGTAAGTGCTAGTGGTCACATAACCTCTTCCGAGGAGTTTACACAACTGTCAGTCTTTGGACACTATCAAAATTGACCATAATTTCTCCTTTGAAGCTATTATTGAAATAGCTGACACTATATATGCACCTTCTGCTAAGTGTGAAAATAAACCAGAGCAAAGGTTTTCCAGCAGTAGACGTTCGAACTTCATGAGATAGGTCAAACCAGTTCTACATCAGTGCTTAGTGGGAAAAAATGTCCTTCATTATGTTAACAAAAACAGTGGTTTACATGTGCATATATGCCAGATTCATTAGGCAGGTAATGAAGCATTTGCACAAATGTAATTACATACAGCAATTCTGACAGTTCATAACACTGCATTAATAATCACTACAATTAGTTCTGATGATGGAAGCAATTTACAGCACGTCACATGTATAAATAATGGTGCATTTCCTGCATATGTCATTATTATGTATTAAGGATGCCACCTTGTTGTGACTTTCTCAGTAATGTTCCCCTTGATTTGAAGCTAAAGGTAGATGAATGATTTTATTTCATAGCTAAATTGTGTTTTACAGATGGGAATCGGAATGCCTCATCAGGAACATTTGTGTAAATTCTCATAAACCCTATGATTGGATTTCAAAAAGCGAGAACTGTTCATTCCTAAGAATTTTCTACCTTAATTCTTGCAAGGGAAACTTTTTCATTAAGTTAAATCCATTAAAACTAGGATAAATGTGTGAAAACCAATCGAGTATTGTACTGTAGGCCACGTTTTCCATAAAGGGCTTTTAAAATCACCCATCCCTGTTTCTGAATGGAAACTATTGTTTTCTGTTCCTTCAGTCACAATTGTTACAGTTTTTGTTGTCAGTTTTCTCAAGTTTCAGCGGTGATTTGATTGCTCTTAGAATATATGCCCTTAGTACATAACATAGGTGTGTTTTCCCAAAGAACAAATTTTAAATAAGTTGTATCCAAAATAAATGGTTTTAATATGCTATTTGATATTCAGTGTTCCATATCTCTCATTTTTTAATTTATAGAATTAAGTAATTCTGTATACTTTGAGCATATTTTGACCATTCTAATATATGGTAATATTTTCGTATTCATTCCCAGCACATTTTGTCTAAACTGTTGCACATAAGATTATTACAGTTCTAGGCAGAAAAAGGAATGGACCATTTAATACTTTTATTCAAGTTGTTCATAACTGTCCTGTGAGGCTAAGACCAGGAATAGAATTGTATTTCAGCTGAATCCTGTACATAGTTGAATGGAAATCAAGAGGCAGAAGAGGGAAGTGGACACATGTATTTCTCTCCAGCTTTTACATCCTTAGTCTTGGAAACACCAGTTGACCAACTGAGTCATGCTGTCTCCTGCCGTCTCCAGGATCAGAACAGCCTCAAGTTTTTAATACAGTCTCATGTTTCTCAGGTGTCTTGACCTCAGTCATTTTCTGCACATCACAAAGTGAGGTATCAGGATTGGGGAATTAAATTTCTGTGTGCACATAGTTTGGTTGTACAAAATGCCCATTTCAAGAAAGTATATGTAAAAAAGACCAGGATTGAGAGAAAGAGAATCAATTTTTTTTCTTTTTTTTCTTTTCTTTTATTTTATTTTTTTTTTTTTTTTTTGCGACAGAGTCTTGCCCTGTCATCCAGGCTGGAGTGCAGTGGCACAATCTTGGCTCACTGCAACCTCTGTCCGCCTCCCAGGTTCAAGCAATTCTACTGCCTCAGCCTCCCGAATAGCTGGATTACAGGCACCTGCCACCGTGCCCGGCTAATTTTTGTATTTTTAGTACAGACAGGGTTTAACTATGTTGGCCAGGATGGTCTCGATCTCCTCACCTTGTGATACTCCCACCTCGGCCTCCCAAAGTGCTGGGATTACAGGTGTGAGCCACCGCACCTGGCTGAGAATCAATTATTGAAAAGAATAGATCTGAGGCCAGGCATAATGGCTCATGCCTGTAGTCCCAGCACTTTGGAAGGCCAAGGTGGGCAGATTGCTTGAGTCCAGAAGTTCAAGACCAGCCTGGGCAACCTGGGGAAACCCAATATAAAAAATACAAGAGATTAGCTGGGCATGGTGGTGCATGCCTGTAGTCCCAGCTATTTAGGAGGCTGAGATGAGAGGATCACTTGAACCCTGGAGGTGGAGGTTGCAGTAAGCTGAGATCATACCACTGCACTACAGCATGAGCAACAAAGCAAAACTGTCTCAAAAACAAAAGAGGAAAGAACAAATTTTTAGCTGAATAATTATTGAAAGACAGATAATTAGGCCAGGCACGGTGGCTCACACCTGTAATCGCAGCACTTTGGGAGGCCAAGGTGGGTGGATCACGAGGTCAGCAGTTCAAGACCAGACTGGCCGACATGGTGAAACCCCATCTCTAACTGAAAAATACAAAAATTATCTGGGCATGGTGGCTCGTGCCTGTAATCCCAGGTACTTGGGAGGCTGAGGTAGGAGAATTGCTTGAACCGGGACCAGGGAGGTGGAGGTTGCAGTGAGCCGAGATCGTGCCACTGCCCTCCAGCCTGGGCTACAGAGTGAGACTCCATCTCAAAAAAAAAAAAAAAAACAGATAATTATTGAAATAATTATTAAAAAGAACAGATCCCTAGTTAAATAAAAATTAAAAAGAGATACATACTGAATACTGAAATGTGTAGCAAATATCAAATGTAAGCAGAAAAGGAAATAAAAGTAAGAAGCTGGCCAGGCGTGGTGGCTCACACCTGTAATCCCAGCACTTTGGGAGGCCGAAGTGAGTGGATCATGAAGTCAGGAGTTCAAGACCAGCCTGGCCAACGTGGTGAAACCCTGTCTCTACTAAAAATGCAAAAATCAGCTGGATGTGGTAGTGCCTGCCTGTAATCCCAGCTATTCAGGAGGCTGAGAAGGAAAATTGCTTGAACCCAGGAGGCAGAGGTTGCAGTGAGCCGTGATCGTGTCACTGCACTGTAGCCTGGGTGACAGAGTGAGACTCTGTCTCAAAAAAAAAAAAAAGAAGCCTTTGTTTCCCATCCATTTCAGCTATTTCGAAGGTAGTCCATGCAGAGAGCATGCTGCAGCCTAGGCAGCCCTCTCTTATTTTTAATTCACCTCAACCCAGCTTAAAAGAAAGACATATTTGAGGTTCATTTATTCAAATTCAAATAAACTTGTAGCAAGTACATTGGCATAGTTGAAGCAATTTTACTTGTTCTGTTCTGTCACATCACGCAACAAGCAAAAGCTGTAATTACGTTTTTACTTGAACTGTTGGGAGGCAGTCTACTGCCCCCGAAGGTATAAAGGTTCCTGTCTCGAAAGGCTTCATCACACACTGGCATGTTTTGCAAACCCAAAAGAAGCTAAAGGGTAGCAAAAGAGGCTTCAAACCCTGCTAAGCCAAATAAAGCAGAGATACAGTGATTTCTTGAATAAAACATGGTACAGTCATTAGTTACAACCCTTGGAACAGTCATGCCATAAACCAAGCCCCCAAATCCGTCTGTGGCAAGGGGCTTTGTTTGCCTGGACTCTAAATACACCCCAATTTCAAATTGCATGGATGTTGCTTTCTTTTCCTGAATCAGATAATGAAAGCTGATATAAATCAGATAATAAAAACATGGCATACTTCAAAGGCCTTGTGAACCAACATCCCCTCACAATTTTTAGATGAGATTTTGAATGTATAAACTTTCCCTGCAAACATGTTCTACAAATGATTCAGTTTCCTTTAAAATCTGCCTAAGGCTGGGCGTGGCAGCCCAAGTTTGTAATCCCAGTACTTTGGGAGGCTAAGGAGGAAGGATGGCCTGAAGCCAGGAATTCAAAACCAACCTGGACACCATAGTGAGACCCCTGTCTCTACAGGATTTTTAAAAAATCAGCCGGGTATGGTGTTCTGTGCCTGTAGTCCTAGTTACTTGGGAGGCTGAGGCGAGAAGACTGCTGAAGCCAGAGAGGCCAAGGTTGCAGTGAACTGTGATTATGCCACTGCACCCCAGCTTAGGCAACAGAGCCAGACTTCTTCTCTTAAAAAGTCTTCATAAACATCTCCATGTTAGTGAATTTTCACTAACTTTATTAGAAGACACTGAAAATAATTCTCCCTAGAAATTAGGAACTTAGATAATTTCTGAACCACCTTTAAATGCTCCTGTTGACAGAGGTTTGGAGGGCATTGTGTTAGAGGGGCATGTGCCACTGGTTGGCTACTCTGAGGCAGACTCTACACCCAGCAGTGACTATCTGTGTGATTTTTCCCGCAGGTCCCATGGGAAGATCTCCGTTACCTCTTTGGTGAGATCATGTATGGAGGCCACATCACAGATGACTGGGATCGCAAACTGTGTCGGGTGTATTTAGAAGAATTCATGAATTCATCTCTGGTAAGACATTTGTAAATTAATTAATTTTAAATTAATTTCACTGTGGCAAAAATTCTGGTAAGAATCTTATAAATGAATTGCACTCTGGATAATTATTTAATGTATTGAGGATTCTTGGCCTTTTGTGAAATTTCTTAGGAAGGCAAAATCTCAGGTCCCATCTCAGACCTATGGAATCAGAATCTGCATTTTCACAAGTCTTCCAGGTGATTTCCGTGTCTGCTAGAGAGTGCGCCAGCATGAGGCACCCTCACATGCACTGACTCGTCGGCTCTTTGTAAAAACCCCATGACATGCAGAGCTGACAGTTATTCCATTTTATAGACTGAGATGCTAAAACATGGAGATTTGCCCCAGGCCACTAGGTTGGTATGGGCAAGAGTTGTGTGCATCTTTTTATAGAAGTCTTTTGATTTCTATTCCAAAGTTCATTTCACTAAAGTTCCTTTTTTGCCTGTCATAGGGAATAGTCTACAGTTTGGCCAGTTACAGTTACCCTATTAAATATGTGCTTGAGAAAAGTGTGGTTAATAAGTATGTGAGGTGATAGATTTGTTAATTAGCTTGATTTAACCATTCTATGATGTACTCATGTATCAAAATGTCAGACTGTGCCCCATAAATATAATTATTGTCTGTCAATTTAAAATAAAATTAATCTAACTAAAAGATTGTATCAACCAAGTGCAAGGTAAGAAACTTATTTGGCTCTTGTTCCAAACAAACTTTAAAAAAAAAAAAAAATTATGACACAGTGGGAAATTAACATTAACATATCATGGTAATATAGAATTTCTATTAATATTTTACATGTGAGAATAAAGTAATATAGTTGTATTTTTTAAAAAGAGAAAAGATGCAGCAACATAGGCGAACCTGGAGGACATTATGTTAAATGAAATAAGTCAGGTGCAGAAGGACAAATACATGTTCTCACTCACAGGCAGACTCTTAAAAAGCTGATTTCCTATAAGTGATGAATAGAACAGTGGTTACCAGAGACTGGGGAGGAGAAGATGGGGAATGAAGGGTCAGCGGGTCCCAAGTTACCATCCTTAGAAAGGAAGAATAAATCTGGCGTCCTACTGCACAATATGCTAACTGTAGTCAACAATATGATACTGTGTATCTAAGAATAGCTAGAAAGGATTTTGTATGTTCTCACCCCAAAGAAATGATAAATATTTGAGGTGATGGACCTGCTGATTAACTGATTTTATCATTATGCAATGTATACATGTATCAAAACATTACATTGTACCCCATCATTTGTACAATTATTATGTGTCAATTAAAAAGAAAAGTATGGTGATTTGAGAACCTCATTCTTCCTTCTCTCTTGAGGAAGAGGTAGATCACTTCTGTAGGTGCAGTTTTAAAAGACTAGGCATCCTTTTCTGACTTCTCATCTTAGTAACCCTGTGTCTATGTAGAAATGATTCCTGATCCATAAATATATATATACACACACACACATATATATATAATTATTATCTGTCAATTTAAAATAAAATTAAAATTAATTCTAAAAAAAAAAAAAAGATTATATTAACCAAGTGCAAGGTAAGAAACTTATTTGGCTCTTGTTCCAAACAAACTGTAAAAAAAAAAAAAAAAAAAAAAATTGCCTTTTTTTGTTTTTACAGTTTGTTTGGAACAAGAGCCAAATCCAATGACATTTCTCATGCTATAGAATCTGACTGTGGTGACTGTAGTTTTCTAATGCTCTCTGTCTAATGGTGTCCAGGTTCATGGCCATTCCAGGTTATTTCTTGAAAACCTAAAGCATCCATACACCATATCATTTTTATTTCCAGTTGGGCGGGCGAGACACCAGCTCTGTGTAAAGCAGTGCTTTCAATAGCTTGAGCAATGTCCTATTTATAGTTTCTCTGAAAAATTCACCTCAGAGAAGCATTACATAGATTTGATCACCTTCCTTCAGCTCATTTTGAGAAGTAATAGAATCATATTGGTCTAATATTTAGTCTATATTAGATTAAATCACTAAAATAATTTTAGTCTATTATTTAGACTATATTAGGCTAAAATACACCAGGAAAACATAGTGTATTTTAGTCTAATGTAGAAAACTGGGGACATTATTTTGTTACTACTTTTTAATAATGTTGAACAATTTGGAGAGAGTGCAAAAAATGTGCAATATTATGTGATTGTTTCATTGTTTTGATTGCGAGTCTCGTGGTCTTTCCTTAGTTCTAATGAGCAGTATTTCACATATCAGAGAGAGACTCCAGTTGTGCTAAATTGGAAGTCACTCCTCAGAAGAGGTCTGGGAGCAAGTTACCATGGAGATGGGAAAGATAAACAGTGCCAGGCATGCGACCTTTACAGAGGCTGATTTCTCCGAATGATGGTGGAGGGCAAGGGGCCCGCAAGGAGCTCCCGCGGATGGTCCCTCCCCGGGCTCTGGCCTGTGGCTGAGGGGAGAATTACTGTTGCCAAATGCAGCAGTCCATTAACCTTCACAAGCCTGAACTCTCATTCAAATAATTGTAAAATAAATATAGGTGATGCAACCTGAAGGGGCATCAGTGGTGTGTGTAAGCCCTTTAGAAATGTAGGTACCTGACCTTCCATACAGATCTGGTGAGGTTTTCAGGATCGAAATGCTTCATTTGCAAGCTGGCGTCCTCACTGGGGAGCTACCTCCTCAACTCACCAGAGGAAATTAAAGCACTTAACTGACTTGGTGTCAGAGGCTGCAAATCCCAGTTATTTGGTTCTCACGCACGTTTTTCCTGTTCATACTGTTTATATGATTAGGAACGTGATCTAACACTTCATCTGCAGGACATCTTTTTGCCACTTCCCACAAGTAGTTAACGTATTTGAAAATTAGTGTCTCTGGTTGCATTGGAACATGATAAAAAAGCAACCCATTCATGGTGTGGGGTTTAATGTTCTGCTGCTCTTGTCAAAGGAATCAGAATGCTTTCAGTGATTTTCTTGTTGAATAAATGAGTTTGCTCTCAAGGAGAGTTGTCCAATGGCAATGACCTTTAGAGGGTCTCTGACCAAAGTTAAGAAAGAAAACATCATCTTGCGTAAAGCATGCATTTGGCAGTGTTAAGTAAGAAATACAGGAAATTACCTTGAGAGAATAAGGTACCAGGTCACCTTAAAGTTATTACATAATACAAACTATTTTACTAATATGGAACAACAGGAATCTGGGCTTTGAAGTAAAAAACAAAAACACCTGGGTTCGCACTGAAGTACTTCTTTGTATTTGCCATGTGATGTAATTGAACCTCTCTTAGCCTCAGTTTTCTCATCTACAAAACAAGAATGATCAACTTACAGATTTGCTATCAGGTTTAAACATTGGTCCAGTGCTAGAACAATATGCTTAATAAATGTGAAATCTTTTTATTATGAAGTATTCATTATATATATGTAATACTTGGCTGTAACATTAATCTGTGATAACAATGGGAATCTTTTAGTAAATACCTGCTCTGTGCCAAGGGTCAATACCATGCACTTTATATGTATGATTAAGTATTATCCCATTTAATCAAAAAAGAACCTCAGGCTAAGAGAGGTCAAGCAGCTGAACTAAGATTTACTCCTAATAACTAGGTCATATGAAGCTCATACTTCATGGTTTGTTGTAGGGTACTGGGTGGTGAGTATACATTAATGAATGAATTAAAGAATATTCACTTTGTCTCCAGGTGATAGTGAGGGGTCCACAGCATAGCATACATATCTACAGACGAATCTCATTTCGAAAACCGATTTAGAAAATCTAGGCAGAAAATAGCTACATTAGGCAATAATTTAAAAATAACATTCCCCTATACATTCAAGTGCAGATACAGACAAGATTTATGTTGCAAGAGGCTGGGAGAATTAAAGCAGAGGAGTTAATGGCCCCTGGAAACCAAAGAGCAATCATGGAAAAATAAATCTGAGATTATACTGTTACTTAGAAAATTGTAAGCACTTGATTGAGTCTGTTTATGGCTGGTCAGAGACTCAGACTCATAAATTGTTCTGTTACATTTTGAAGATCTGCGTTCTAATGTTTAGAGGGTTTGTTATTGCTGCTCACATTGCCTTTGTTCAGAACTTCCCTCTAAATGGAATGTCTACCCTCTTGCCCCAGCCTTATTGAAGTAGATGGGCATGATCAAAGGCCGCTTACTCCAGCCTTTCGCTCAGCAGTAACTGTATTGAGCACCAGCAGCTCTCTCGGGGTCTGTGGATCCTGAACAACACAGACTCTGCTGTGAGTAGCTCCAAGTCCTGGGAAGGTAGCATCAATTTGACTCTTAGTATATATGGCCTATAAGTGGTACTTATATACACACACAGTTTTCATTAAATGCACATGTCATTTATACTTATACAATTCATGTATATAAATTCATATGATATATAAAATGATGTGAAGCAGTTCTGTGGAAAGTACGGTACCCTGGGGAAGGACAGGCTATAGAGTCATACTAAAATGAATTCAGAATTAAGATTAAAATCAAATGTCTTCCTCAGCAAGTTCACATCAGAGTCTTGATTTCCTCTCAGGGGAATGGGGATGGTTGGGAGAATCGGTGAATAGGAGTGTGTTACAGGGTAGCCCATGCTCCGTGAAGGCTCAGCACTTGCTGATTCCTTTTGTGTGCATGTATCACACTGCCCCATGCACACTGCAAACTGAATCTTCTTAGGGATAGGATTATGTGTATTCCTTAAGATTGTTCTTGTCAGAGTCTTCTCAAAGTGCTTAAGAAGTGAAAATAGATGCCTTCCTACATTTGGAATAACTGACTTTTCCTTTGTGGTTGAAGACTGAAGATGAACTGATGCTGGCACCAGGATTTGCTGCCCCACCCTACCTAGATTATGCAGGCTACCACCAGTACATAGAGGAGATGCTTCCTCCGGAAAGCCCAGCACTGTACGGCCTCCACCCAAATGCTGAAATCGAATTTCTGACAGTGACATCCAACACTCTCTTTAGAACTTTGCTGGAGATGCAGCCCAGGAATGCACTCAGTGGTGAAGAACTGGGGCAGTCTACAGAAGAAAAGGTAGAGGGTCTCTCTTTTCTTTTTAATTGAGGTATAACTTACTTGTACTGAAGTGTACTAATCTCACTTGTGCAAATCAGTAAGTTTTTACCTATGTTTATACTCATATAACCACCACCTAGATCAAGTAACATTTCCAACACTGCAGAAGGATACTCATGCCCCTTATTAGTCAATGTGCCCCTCACACCCCCAAGATCATCAATATCTTTACCTCTATCATTGCAGATTAGCTTTGATTCCAAATATATGGAATCATACAGTGAGCATTCATTCACATCTGACTCCTTTCATTCTGCATTACATTTTTGAGATTCATCCATGTTGTTCATGTACCAGTGGTTTATTTTTGTTTAGAATTCTATATGAATATAAAATTCTTCATTCTCCCGTGAATGGATGTTTCGGTTGTTTTTCACTTTTATAGATAGATCACAACCACGAACATTCTTCTGAAGTCTTTTGTCAATATGCAAAGGTAACTCCCAAAAACATCCATTCATAATACCTATTTCTCTATACCCAGAAGTGGGATTGCCAGATAATAAGGTATAATGTTTAGCTTTATTAGCTTTCCCAATCAGCTTTCCCCAGTGGTTGTACCAGTTCCTCTCCCACCAGTAGTACATATGAGTTCCAGTTGCTCTGTCTTCTTGTGATGTTGTTAGGGTAATGATATCTCACAGTGGTTTTAGCTTTGCATTCCTCAGTTGAGGAATAATATCGAGCATCTTTTCACATGCTTATGGCCATTTGGATATACTGTCTACCTCTGCTGTAAATGAGCTTAAGATTTTAGGACCTGCTAAATTATCTGCCAGAGTGATGCCAGCTGGCAGGCATTATGTCAGAACCAGAGGCAGTAGTCTGAGAAACCAAGGGCAGAAGGAACGCCACCCAGGGCTAAGGACAAGCAAAGTTCTTCCATATTTTGTTCTTTCTAGATATTGACTGTTTTTTCCAGCTCAGTGGAGCTGTGTTGGTAGAATTAATATGCATATCTGAGTACCATGTGCATACTCATATCTTTAATATATAAATCTTTCATTCCTTCAGGGCAACAATTACAGAAGATAGAAGTTTCCTTGTTAAAAATGTTGGTCTAAATTGCTCTAGGAATTTTCGGATGCCATGGTTGGGAAAGGCAGCATCAGAGTTCACCAGAATTTGCTTATGCTTAAAAGGCTTATTTGGGTTATGTGACTTTTATTTCATATTTTATCTATTTATTTATTTTGAGACAAAGTCTTATTCTGTTGCCCAGGCTTGAATGCAGTGGCACCATTTTGGCTCATTGCAACCTCTACCTCCCAGATTCAAGTGATTCTCGTGCCTCAGCCACACAAATTCCTGGGATTGCAGACATGCTCCACCGTGCCTGGCTAATTTTTGTATTTTTAGTAGAGACGGGGCTTCACCAGGGTAGCCAAGCTGGTCTCAAACTCCTGACCTTAAGTGATCTGCCCACCTTGACTTCTTCCCAAAGTGCTGAGATTACAGGCATGAGCCACTGTGCCCAGCCCCTGGTTTATGTGAATTTTAAAATGATCTTATTAATTTAGCAGATTATAAAATACAGTCCCAAAATAATAGCCTTCTACTTCCTCTGATCGTGTCTTTACATACAAGTGACATGGATGATAGTTCCATACTCCCTAAATGTGAAGTGAATAAACTGCAAATAACTGAAGCTCCTTCTTGACCAGATCTGGGGCTCTATGGAAGGAGAAGTGCTGGCATTGGTGCAGAAGCAGCTGAGGGAGTTGGCACTGCCATGCTGCCCACCTCCTGGGAGCCGTAGGCATCTTTCAAATGCATGTGCAGGCATCTTCAGAAGCTGTATGCTCTGTTCTGGAACTTGAAAAAGTAGAGGATATACATAGTCATCATGACCAACACTGAAACAGAAAGGAGCTAAATCTTTGTGTTAATGATTTAAGGTTAAGAATGTCTTGGATGACATTTTGGAGAAACTTCCAGAAGAGTTCAACATGGCTGAGATAATGCAAAAAAATTCAAATAGAAGCCCATATGTTCTCGTTTGCTTCCAAGAATGTGAGAGGATGAATATTCTCATTCGGGAAATACGTTTATCACTTGAACAACTGGACCTTAGTTTGAAGGTAAGCTTAAAGTGAGACTATAGTAGACTTCAGTACATCGGAAGGTATTCACTATGTGGCTTTTTTTCTCCATGCTAGGGGGAGTTGGCATTATCTCCTGCTGTGGAAGCCCAGCAGTTTGCACTGAGTTATGACATGGTACCGGACACTTGGAGCAAACTGGCTTATCCATCTACTTACAGCCTAGCCCAGTGGTAAGTTACCCCATCCTCACTGTCACTGGCCCTGAGCAGCCTCGATGCTGTGTTAGTGTTGTGAATAAGGCTTCCTAAGAACTATGCAGACTAGGCTTTGTGACTGTACTCAACCTGTCACTGTGAAAAACTCTTCCACCAACTTCATTTGAGTTTACTTGGTATATTGCATCAAAGGCAAAACCCAGTTAAGTCAGGGTCAGAGCAAGATTCAAATTCTGCCTCTCACTCCTTGTGTATATGATCTTAGCCAATAATCTGTCTCTTTTTAAAATCTGAGAAATGCAGACAGTAATAGAATCCCCTGCATGAGTTCTAAGAGTTAAATGACCATGGAAAGCAACTGGAATTTGCCTTTGTGTCATCTTATACCTTTACTTTGCAAGCCTAAGATTCCTATCCTTCTCATAGACAACTTTTGTAAGTCTGTAATATGGTAGGCAGTACGCAGTAAACTAGACTAGGGATATAACTGCAGAGATGTGTCACAAAGCTAGGGCAGAAATCCACAGATTACTCAAGGCTGGTGTTACACCTAATTGCTCCTTGGTCTTGGCAAACAATTCAGGAAGTTTCGCAAAGCTCTTTATTCCTGGCTATTTGGTGCTGAGTTTCTTTCCCCCTGCTTTCCTGAATCCTATTCCATGAACCTCAACTATCCCTGTACCATTCCTATTATTTTAGTGAAGACCCTTTACATTGTAACATGCACACTTTTGATTTTTCCAGCACGTTAGACCCTTTAGCTTCCCTCTGAACATCAGCCTCCTGGTCTGGAATTGTAGTCCTACCTTATTTTAAACCAGAGTGGTTTTGTCCTATTTTGTTTATGGTCAATCTTTATTTTTGCTTTAATATACTGCACTGCATTTTTTGCTCATCATTGCTTTTTTTTTTTTTTTTTTTTTTTGTATCTTGTTCGAGGCTCCTTTTTCTTTTTACCAAAGTATAAAATACAGAGCAGGGCTTGGGGGACGGGGAATGTAAGTCATCTTGTGTATCTGAAATTGTCCTCACCGCACTCTCAGTCTTGATTGATAGTTTACTTACATGTAGAATTCTAGGACACAACCATTATTTCCCCTCAGGGCTTTGATGTTCTAACTCCATGGTTTTCTAGCATTGATTGTAGAGGGTGGGTCTGGTCTTAAATATTTGCCATTCCTTCCCAAGTAAAGTTTTAAGACTTTTCTCTTTACCCTTGATGTTCAACAATTTTACTATTGTATTGAGGTGTGGATTTTTAAAGTGCTGTTATAAATAAGAGACTCCATCCATAGCTTCCATTCTGAAAAAGTCTTAGCACTTATTTCTCCGAATATTGTCTTTCCCTCTGTTCTCCTTATGTCTGCATTTATCTGCTGGACCTCTTACATTTTCAGTGTCTCTTGGCTGTATACTTGTAGACTTCAGTTTTGGGTGATCTTCGTTGTATCTTTAACTGTCTCTGTTTCTTAATTATTTTAATTTCATTGTCCAGGTTGGGTGCAGTAGCTCATGCTTATAATCTCAGCACTTTGGGAGGCCAAGGCAGGAGGATCAGTTGAGCACAGGAGTTCAAAGCCAGCCTGGGCAACATAATGAGACCCTATCTCTTAAAAAAAAAATTAAAAATTAGCTAGGTGTGGTGGCATGTGACTGTAGTCTCAGCTACTCGAGGTGTAGAGGTAGTAGATTGCTGGAGCCCAAGAGGTCAAGGGTGCAATAAGGTGTGATCACACCACTGCATTCCAGCCTGGGGAACAGCAAGATGCTGTCTTAAATAAAATATATTTCATTGTCTGTAATTTTCAGTTCCAGGTTGTTTATATTTTTGAAAGGGTGCCCAGCCTAGTTTCATAACTTCCTATTTTTGTTTTTACAACTATTACACTCTTTTCCTGAGAAGTTTAAATATACTTACAAATGAGTATTTTCTTCAAGATTTCTCTCTTTCCTGGGTTATAAACCTTCCTGTTTGTTGGATTTGCTGGTGGTTTTTCATGCCTTATAGTCGTCTGTCTACACCTGAATGACAGTTTGGCTAGTTATTAAAAAATAATAATAACACCTTTGTAGCCATCACGTTCCTCTTGTCAAAGGCTGCCATGGAGATGTCGAAAGCTAGCATACTTCTTTTCCCTTTATAAATTGCTTCTTGTTTTCCCCTGGCCGTCCAGGGCTTCCGTATCTTTATTGTTGATATTATTCTTTATATTTTGGTATTGATTACTTGCTAACAAATTTTCTTGGAATATGATGTGCCCTTGATTGCATAGATTCAGATATGATTTAGGAAAACTCAAATTTTCTAGAATTACATTATTTCATATTGTTTCATTTCAGGTTTTTTTTTTGACAGATTCTCATTCTATTGCCGAGACGGGAGTGCAGTGACGTGATCTCAGCTCACTGCAACCTCTGCCTCTTGGGTTCAAGTGATTCTCCTGCCTCAGCTTACCAAGTAGTTGGGATTACAGGCATGTGCCACCATGCCCAGATAATTTTTGTTATTTTTAGTAGAGATGGCGTTTCACCATGTGGGACAGGCTGGTCTTGAACCCCTGACCTCAAGTGATCCCCCTGCCTCGACCTCCCAAAGTGCTGGGATTACAGATGTAAGCCACTGCATGTGGCCTCGTTTCAGCTTTCATTTTATTGCTTTCACTCTAATCCTTTACCTCTTTATTTCCATTTGTTCTTATTTACTCTCCCTTATGCCTTATTGCTTTTATTTCTATGATGATATTTTCTTCTTTTCTGAGGTCTTCAAACTTAATTCCTTACTTTTTCCTACCTGATCCCAATGGCAACATTTGGAGAGAAATGTCTTCCTGCCCTTGCTTTTCTTGTTCTTCCCCTTTCCTTTGTATGGTACCTGTGCGGTGTCTTCTTCCTATCTTCAAGTATGCTTGTTCTGATCCAGCTATTTGGAAGAATTTAATATAGGTCTGGGAACAGGAATTTTCCTTGTGGTAACCTAAGTTTGAATGTGAGCATTACGAGCCTTTTCTTCTTCACAGCCAAGTCAGCCAGGTATCTCAGGCAGACGTTTCTGCCATGTGGTTTGTGAGGGTGATTCCTCATTCATCCGTATTTCATCTGCAACTCTGAAGCAGACAAGGTCCTAGAAAACTTCAGTGCCAGGCTTTCAGTCTGGAGAACTCTGGCTTTTAAGTTGAGGCTATGCTCTCTGTACTCCATTCTCCTGGTCCCCTTTAAGCACCCTCTGAAACTGACATTTCAAGGTTTCACTTGTCTCATCTGTGAGCCAGCTTCCTTAAACTGCAGAGGCCGAGCATGGTGGCTCAGGCCTGTAATCCCAGCACTTTGGGAGGCCAAGGCAGGTGGATCACGAGGTCAGGAGATCGAGACCATCCTGGCCAACATGGTGAAACCCCGTCTCTACTAAAAATACAAAAATTAGCTGGGCGTGGTGGCGCATGCCTGTAGTCCCAGCTACTCGGGAGGCTGAGGCAGGAGAATTGCTTGAACCTGGGAGGTGGAGGTTGCAGTGAGCTGAGGTCATGCAACTGCACTCCAGCTGGGAGACAGAGCGAGACTCCATCTAAAAACAAACAAAAAATGAAGACACTTCCTACCTTGCCCAATTGCAATTGTGAGTAGAGAACATGTCCATAACAGCAGCGTTTCTCAAACCATTGGCATGCCATTCATGGCTGACTTGTTTTCCTGATTAACTTTCCCTCCCTTTCAGGTAGTTACTGCATGTGGTTAGACTACTGTCACATGCTCCACTGCCTCTGCACATGCTGTTCCCTCTGCCTATCAGCTTTCCTGGGATCTCTGGCCTTGTAACCACCAGCCTTGCCATCCCTGTACTCAGACACCCTGTCCATACGTCCAAGTTGGCGCTTGTCAGTCCAAGTCCAAGTCATAGAGTGATGACCTTTGTATAGTCACTACATAGCATAAAGAGGATCCATTGAATAAATGGAAATGAGTTTTCCACATTCCTCAGTGTGTCCTGCCGTAATGTAAGGGCCACAGGCATCAAGTCTCCAACAGGAAACAAACTAGCCTTTTAAAGAGACAGTGCCCTGTAAATTATCAGAGAAGGATTTTACCAGCTATCAGTGGTATACTTCTCCTCTACCACCACCCCGCCCTAACTGCCTCCCCTATGCCGCCAGAATGTATTGGAAAATGGCTGTTTTACTCAACAGCAAGTTTACTTCTTCCTACCTCCCATCAACCAGGTTCAATGACCTTCTCCTACGATGCCGAGAACTCGATACGTGGACACAAGACCTTGTCCTTCCGGCTGTTGTGTGGCTCTCAGGCTTCTTCAACCCTCAGTCCTTCTTAACTGGTAAGGGCTGAGGCAGTGCAGTCCCCGATGCAGACAGGACCATACCCCCAGCAGAAGTCCTGCCTTGCTTTATGTATGACAGCGTCACCTTGCCCTGCTCACCAATCGTCAAGCAGCAGCCATTACAGAAAGGACCAGTAGCTACAGAGGAAACAAAGTCCTGGGCAGGCGAGTAGCAGCAAAAGAGAAAGGATCTACTACCGTGAGGTGGGTCACGGTGTGTGCCCTGGTAAACATGTTCTGGAAAGGGCCACATGGTCTGTGGTGCAGCTGTTCTCCTGCTGTAGTGCAAAACCAACCACAGATAATACACAAATGGCTGTGACTATGCCAGTAAAACTATTTACAGAAACAGCGAGCTTGTCCTGCAGGCCTTAGTTGGCCAGTCCTTGCTCCAGCACAGCCACGTGCAAATGCCTAAGAACCTAAAACACCCTATGGGACTAAAGGATGCCTCAGTTTACTAGTAGCTCCTGGGAACCTTATATACAACGTTTTTATCCTATTGCATTTTTGTTTTGTTTCCAAAGCAATCATGCAGACAATGGCTCGAAAAAATGAGTGGCCACTGGATAAAACATGCTTGACTGTTGATGTTACCAAAAAAACAAAGGAAGATTATGGCCACCCACCAAGGGAAGGTGCATACCTCCACGGCCTCTTCATGGAGGGTAAGACGCCCAAGGAGTAAGTGGGGAGCCTTTTCTACTCAGGTTCAGCTCAGTGTTGGGCCTCTGCTTACGGTCTCCCAGCATCTCCTCACACAGTAACCTTATGCTAATCATTATTTACCTCATTTCTTCTTCTTTCTCAAACACTTGCAATGCTGGGAGGGGTGTCCAGTGTGAACCAAATTGTAAAATATTCGGGGTGATGGCTATCATTTAAATTTTGCACATATGTCTGGGTATTAATGCCACTGAGTTACTTTAGACTGAATTTACATTATTTTGCTTTTAAATATAATCATTTCAAAATCTTCCCTTGGTTTAAAAACTATCAGTAAATTTGCTCCAATATTTTACTAAAAGACTTCTCTAAGCCCTGAAGATGCTACTGCATAGGGTGAGTCTCTAAGAGGGGGCTAGACTATGCAATATTTTCCAGATTTATCTGGCCATGCATTATTCTGTAGGACAATTAGTCCCTACGAAGACCTTCCTTTTTTACTTCAAGTTCTGATATAAATGAGCAACTGGTACTTGGTGTAAAAGAATAAGGTGCGACAGGGAGGGAATGTGGTGATTTCTTAAACTTGTTTTAAAAGGAAGAGCAAACTAATGTACGTGAATTCTCTTAGAATCCCATTTCATAAAGTTTAGCCACTAAACATGGAAGCAAAGTGGTGCCTCGGCCACAGGCAGGGTAACCTACCTTCCAAAGCTCAGTCTGGCCAGCTCAGGAAAAATAATAACTACTGACTAGCAAAAATGTGACAAAACCAGAATGTTTATTGCATCAAACAACTAGATCATCAGTAGCAACATGCCACACAATTGCAACCGTTGTGTTTTTGCCATAGGTGCCCGATGGGACACCCAGTCAGGAACCATTGTTGAAGCCCATCTCAAGGAGCTGACATGCACAATGCCGGTCATCTTTGCAAAGGCCACCCTTGTGGACAGACAAGAAACCAGACAAACCTACGAGTGCCCGGTGTACAGAACCAAACTGAGAGGCGCTAGCTACATCTGGACCTTTAGGCTGAAGAGCAAAGAGAAGACTGCAAGATGGGTTCTGGCTGGAGTGGCTCTGCTGCTAGAAGCGTAAGATAACACTGGCATTCCTCTAGCCTCGGCTGGACTACAGAGAGGATGTTCTATTGTTTTGCTGCACTGTTCCTATGCACATTAATGTACTATTATAACGTTGTAGTAACTCACATGTGCTTTCTCTTTTTTCAACGCTATCCTTAAGTGAAGGGGAGAGAAAAATCAGCAAATAGAGAAAAAATATTAGAAACCTATTCTGAATCTATGTCCATTGATTGACTGTAACATCCCCTCTGAAAGCCTGTATC
Source organism: Cheracebus regulus (assembly GCA_963574635.1). Classification (NCBI taxonomy): domain Eukaryota; kingdom Metazoa; phylum Chordata; class Mammalia; order Primates; family Pitheciidae; genus Cheracebus; species Cheracebus regulus. The sequence goes on along the minus strand of CAUYQU010066461.1, from coordinate 44,982 downwards.
CACAAAAAAATTAGCCAGGCATGGTGGCATGCACCTGTAGTCCCAGCTACACGGGAGGCTGAGGTAGGAGAATCACGTGAACCCGGGAGGTGGAGGTTGCAGTGAGCCGAGATGGTGCCACTACATTCCAGCCTGGGGGACAGAATGAGACTCCATCTCAAAAAAAAAGACAAAAGTACATTTAAACATACAACTACAAAAGCAATGCAGCCAGAAAGAAAGAAGGGGGATTTTTAAACAGCAAATTAAATTAAAAATTATTACCCCCTACATTCTTTTCAAAATATAGAAGCAGCAGGCCCCAGGTGAGCCCTCCAGTGTCTACAACATTGACAGTCCCCTTTTGTTCAGTCAAGTTTTAATAAAAATAAAACTGTAGTACTCTCATGTTCTGTGGTTAAATTGCACTTTGTTCAGTATAAATTTCCAATGACCCAGAGCAGGTTAAACGATATGTGTGGTCTGCTGAACTGTGCTCACTCATGCTAAGGCAAACTAAAGGATAGAGGACCCCTGTACAAACTTGGCCTGGAGTTACTGTTTGGGAAGCCAAAGATCAAGGCAGGAGCTGCTCACACAATGTTTTCTAACTTACCTGAACTTTAACCCCACCCCTTTTAAATTGTGCTTTTTAATCACTGGCAGATACTTTTAACAAAATACAGCATACCAACAGGTCTGTGTATACGACTATATAGATTCCTCTGCTCTGCTGTCTTCCTGAGAAATCTTGGTAAGCAGATAAACAATCTTTTTCAAAAACAGTATTTAGAAACAGTAATCTCTATGAAGAATTTCTATATAAAAACACAACCGTAAAAAATCTTAGGCACAAATGGTATGCATGTCTCACTGGAGTAGTCTATGGCGAGGTGGCTGGTTCCATTTTCCTCTTAATTGTCTTCTACCAGCTGCTTCTGTAAGCTAAGAAAAAGATGAAAGTATTTGGTAAGTAGGACAAATAATACAAAGGCAGCATTCTAGGCTGAAGAGAGTCCACAGTCATCTAGCAGTACAAAGCCGGAACCCAGATCTCCTGACAGACATTCTAAGCATCACTAACAGGACACCCTCCAGTCGACTATGCCCTAAGCATGACTTGCCGCACACTCACATTCTGTCTCCTCACCCTAAAGTGCACACTGCCTCAACTCTCTCTGTGCATTAGGGTTATGGCTACCTCTGGCTCTTCATAGACTGTGCCATTTCTCCTTAGCCTAGCTTGTTCACTGCCTCCATTTCTGACGTACACCTCAAGAAAAAATTTTGGTTAAAGGCCATGTGGAGTTGAAAAATCTAGCAAAGGAGAATATTCCCTAATAGGGAAAATATCAGCCCTGAGCTTCTCCAGTGCAAACAGATGGAGACTGGGCACTCGTGCTTTATTATAAATCAGTCCAAGAGGGTCTCCCATGCTCAGCCTGGGGATTTCAAGCTCTGTAAACTGCTAGAGACTTACCTCTCCAGATATTCCTTAACATTGTTATAACCATAAAACTTGGCCAGATGAATGAGGATTCCTGTGGCACAGCGGCCGTCACGCTTTCGACAGTAGCTGCAATTGCAGATCCCACGACAAGGAGGACACACCCAATCCTAACAGAGAGATGACAGCAGAAACTTCCCTCACTATCTGCAGGCTGTGGCCAGAACTGGGATTTGGATCCAGACTGGATCAGCTGGCCTCTCCCCCAACCTTTAATCACATGGAATCTTTCAGTCTATGCCCCAGGGGGCTCCTCATGAGGAAGGAAGGCTCATCATCCAATGTCACATGCAAACACTGAAAAACGATGGGTTTCAGGGCCCCCTGCTTAAAACTTATGGAGAATTTCACCAGCATTTGGCCAAGCACAGGGCCCTGTGTGAGCATGCAGGTCACAGCCCAGAATGTCAGCCATGGTTTAGGAGCACAGGGTTTCCAAACGATCAAAGTGTGAATTTCAACCCTTCTAATATGTGTGCTTGTTGTTGAATGACTAACCTGACCTGAGCAGCAGTTTACATTCGTCTGTCAGTCGAGGATGATATAGTTACCCCATGACTGTTGCCTAAGAGGTCATACTAGGGAGCAGGACTGCCCCAGGCTCAAGGTCGTGCTTACTAACCAGGATACTATGTCTCATTTTACTGAGGGAGCTGAGGCAGAGAGGGGTTATTCACCTATTTCACAGGATTAAACATTTATGATACCAGAGTGAGCGACACCTTGCACAGTGCCAGGCACACAGAACACAGAACACAGTCTATACTGCAGTCTACACCCATCTCAGCCTGGCCCAGAAAAAAAAAATCGGAGGGAAATCACTTTTTGCTGAAGGAAAGGTACAGGGATTACTTATACAAAGCTAGATAACTGTAACCAAGTTTTGTTCTGACAATGGAAAATCTAACAAATTCTATTCAGTGGTCACCTTGCTCTCCTTCCAGAAGGAGTCCCTATTTTTCATTTTCCCTGGAGCCTTAAGGTACAGATGGAAGGGAAAAACTCAAGTTCTGGAGCTCCCAGTTCCCAGTTCCCAGTGAGAACCCAGGAGCCCCATCTTCAGCTTGTTTCCTTCACCCATACAATTTATGACAAATACAAACACTGCACCTACCGGGTCCAGCAATGCCGATCTGACATCCTCCCCATAGCGGTTCCGCAGGCATGGTCCACAGAACTGTCCCCGCACACCACCGCAACCCTGGTTCCGACACACCGTCTTGGTGTCGATGGTCTTTTGTCGACACTGATGGCATGTGTTACCCTAGAGGGCAAAGGCAGTGAGCAGGTGAACTCAGGGATATGCTGAGGCCAGATGCCATCATGTGCATTACCAAGTGCATGAAGAAATACCACCTGTCTTCTTGAATCAAGCAGGATTGTTTTCCTAATAAGAACCATAGCATTGTCTCTAGACCAGGGGATCCCCAGCCCTCGGGCTAGTACCAGTCTGTGGCCTGTTCAGAACTGATGCACAACAGGAAGTAAGCAGCAGGTGACTGAGCATTATTGCCTGAGTTCTGCCTCCTGTCAGATCAGTGGCAGCGTTAGCTTCTCATAGGATCACAAACCCTATTGTGAATTGCACACACAAGGGATCTAGGTCGTGCTCTCTTTTAAGAATCTAATGCCTAATGATCTGAGGTGGAACTGTTTTATCCTGAAACCATCCCCTCCCTGTCCCCCCAGATTCATGGAAAAATTGTCTTTCACAAAACTGGTCTCTGGTGCCAAAAAGGTTGGGGACTACCGTTCTAGAATGTAAGCATCACAGGTCTAGGGCCAAGGAGCACATGAGGTCAGATGAGGCTGAGCAGAGAGCCAGAAGGAATGAAATGATCAGACTGTCAGGAAGAGAGACCAGAGAAAAGCTTAAGGCAGGGGTGGCCAAGCCCCTGAAAGGTGACAGGTGACTGAGTGGCAATAAGCCTTGGGTGGCATCACCTCGGCTCCAGCCTAGCTCTGCAGACCTGGATATTTTCAATGTGAAATCTTTTTTTTTTTAAATATTGGCAACTAAATGTAAAGCATTTTAATACTATCTTAAGACAGTGTCACACTGCTTATCTAGAAAAACACACACAAAAGCAGAATACAAAGCCTCCCTCTAAATCACCATTTAGAAGAAATTCAACCGGTTTCCTACCAAAGATATTCTGCCAACCTTTCTTTCTATGGTTATGTTACCCTCCAATACACTATCTTTTTTCAATATTTAAAATATAAAAGTATACAATATTTAAACCATAACAGTTACATGTAAAAATCCCTTTTAAACTATACCCTTGCCTTCCCCCACGTTCTACGCATCCGTAAGAGGGCACACTGTCCCAATGGGAATTACTGCACTAGGCTGCCCTCCTTTTCCCAGGTACAGCTGCCCCTTGACCCTCCGATTCAGAGCCTAGCTCTGAGCCCTTGGTAAGATAGCATAGCCCTGATCCAGCTTAAAAACACATGAGATTTCAAATACCAATGCCTTAGACTCCCAATAAGAATGGTAATCATGCAAATTACTCATATATACAATTTACCAGAACTTTATCATAGATTTTATCTCGAACAGTTACGGCAACATTTTCTAAGTCCTCTTCGGTGATATCCTCCACTGGCCGAAAAGAAGATATACGGTGACGTCGTCTATACTCCCGGCATTTCCCCTGCACAATGAACACAAGCAGAACCTGGAGTGAGCTGTTTTGGGCAGTTATAAAAAATTATAAATATTTTAAACTCTCAAAGATCTAGCACCATCCATGTTAACCCAGTTTCTCTTCTATTTCCCTACAGCCATTTCATTTCGGTATTTACTGAGCTCCTGCTACCTGCCAAGCTTCCTTCTCAGCCAGGCAATACAATCATAGAGGAGAAACTCAAGGTTTTTGGTTCTTTGCTGTGAACTCTGTGGAGAGATGAACCACACTGAACAGCCAAACCCACAAATGGGTCCAAAGTTTTTCCATCTAAACTGAAAGCACCTGAAATGTCTAAGACCTAAAAGGCAAAGAGGAATTACTGTACTTTTCCACAAAGTGGAAACCACAAAGCTGACTGGAGCTGTGGACAGGCCTGTACTGCCTACCGCAGAGATCAAAGCAGGGTCCTAACAAATGAGCTGCTTTTCAGCTCGGCTTGGATAAAGGCTGTCTCTGTGACCGCCAGCTTAGAGCAGCACTGCTTCTCCAAGTGTGCTCTCGGGAGCAATGGCATCACCTGGGAACCAGATAGAAATGCAAGTTCTCAGCTGCTGCAGACTCACAGGGTTAGAACCAGCCCTGGGTGACAGCGATATGCATTCACGTTTGGAGAACAGTGGCTCAGACAAAATTAATTCATATATTAGTCAGAAAATACCCCACTAATTGTTTTCCTTCTTCGGAAACTGTAAAACTCTTCTGCAAATTTGGCAGCTGAGACAGTGAAGTTCTCTAGAGCAAACTTCTCAGGAGGCCGCGCACTCCGGGTCGGGTTCATGCGCCGCGTGATCTGTCCCTCCGAGAAGGCCCGCCTCACTGTTTTCTTCCTCTGAAATCAAGAGCACAGACAGAAGCAAATGGGGACTCTTGAATAAAAGCCGTCTGGTGGCTGATCACCATATATCAGTATGGGTATAATTATAAAGAGTTCTACTTACAGAAGCTGAGGTCGGGGTTCGCACTGGGAAGAAATCTGGCATTGAGTTCAATTCCGCCAGTAACTGAGCAAGCTGAAGTTCAGAACAAAAGAAAGAATCTTACATAAATAGTGCTCCAGGGCTAGGTCATCCAACACCTATCTCAAGTCTTCCATTTTGCTACCATAAGAAACCTAACTTGAATAGTTTATGTAACCCACAACAGTTGTACTTTTAACCTCACATGTAAAGATTTTATCTCCAGACCCGAGATGCTGACGTCATCATTCATGTGAATGAACACTAGCCTACTCCTTACATATAAGGACAACGCAACACTATGAAACAGTCCTGAAATCATCCAGACCTGGAGCATGACGTTCCAAACCTGACTTGAAGGCTAATTCAAGGTGGTGCCAATTCATTTTGTACATGTGAGTCTCAAGTTTCAGGATGTTCAAAAAAGAAAAGCTCAACTAGATTATTTCAATGGTTATGTAGAGCTCCAAAAATCTGATTTTTTAAATAGGTTAATTTCTCATCAATAAAAGTAATTTATGAATATATTCCTAAATGAACAATAACACCAAATAAGAGGCATCAATATGCCAGATAATTTAATTAGGATTCATTTTATACAATTATATGAGTGTCACCAAAAAAATCAAAAATAATTTTTTTTTTTTTTGAGAAGGAGTCTTGCCCTGTCGCCAGGCTGGAGTGGAGTGGATCTTGGCTCACTTCACCCTCCGCCTCCCGGGTTCCAGCGATTCTCCTGCCTCAGCCTCCTGAGTAGCTGGAACTACAGGTGTGCGCCAACATGCCCAGCTAATTTTTGTATTTTTAGTAGAGACGGGCTTTCACCATGTTGGCCAGGATGGTCATCTCTTGACCTCGTGATCCACCTGCCTCGGCCTCCCAAAGTGCTGGGATTACAGGCGTGAGCCACCGCGCCCAGCCAGCTCTTAAAGATGCAGATGGATACAGTGCTGAAAATTTCCCTTAGCTAAGTAAAAATATTTCCTAGGATAAAATTAACCTGAAAGTCGGCGTTCGATTTTTGTAAGTAATTTATATTAGACATATTAGCTTACATATACAGTATCACTATGTCATTCTTTTTTTTAAAAGGAAAAGATTAAAAAAAACACCAAAATGCTAAAAGTGGTAAGTGGTAGAACTATAAAAAACACTCTCTAGATAAACAATTATGAAGCAAACAATGATTCTCTACAATGATCAGATTAACAGTAATCGATTACATACAGAAAAACCAAATGTATTAACAAAGATTTCACCTTGTTCCATTAATTGTTCTAATGAAGACATAATAGAGCGAATTAACACTGTTGAGGTCATTTTAACTCCTAGACCTCTTCTATTCCTTGAGATGTCTCAGACCCAGGGCCGCTCACCACAGAAAAGTGGTTTCTAGGTGAAAAGCTACCTGCCCAATCTGCTCCTTGCAACTCCTCCGTGGACTCAGGGACATCCCACCCCGCCTGCTTTACTCTGCTGGGAACAGGCCAGTTGTTCAGCTCATCTCATCCCCAACACCACACTATATACTCAGAAATTAGCTTGGTCAACAGTAAGCAGCATTAGTTCATGGCACCATGGAAGGGCTAAAAAAATGGTCCTGGGGAGTCTCTCTGTTCCCAAACCAGAGCTCATCATGTAGTAGTTGCTTTGGGTTCTGGAAAAGAAGGATACACAATACCCAGAGCATATTTTCCTGACAGAAGCCAAAGCAACAGCAGCATCTATAGGAGCAAAGTGGTTCTGGGAGCTCAGCAACTGCTGCCGGAGCCTGGAGCCCACTCCCAGGGCGCCCCACCGCGAGCCTCACCATGGCTTTGTTCTCCTTGATGTTCATGGTCCTTTTCAGCAGGGCATCCGAACTCTCCTGGCTCTCATCCCGAGAGTCGTCCTCAGACTCAGAAGTAGAATCTTCCCTTTGCAACACCTGGCGATGGCCTTTCTTTCTTTCAAGAACTGCTTTTTTCTCATTCTGCAAGCGTGAGCTAGAAAACAGCTGCTCAGAAGAACTGTTTTTATCTGGTTTGTTGGCCAGCTTCTTGGTGGGGAACTGAAAGGCTACTCGAAGACCAATACTACCTCTTCGAGACCTGCTTCTTCTTGGGGTAGGCTTATCTTCTTCATCTTCCTCTTCCTCGCTCACCAAAGATGCCTTGCTATCATCACTCAAATCTGACTCCCCGAGCTAATAAGAGCAAGAAAAAGCACAAAGACACTGTTACAGACCCACAAAAAAGACAGGCATTTAAAACAACTCTGATAGTATATGAGAAAAAAAACATGAGAAATGAAAAACTTCCCCTTCATATTTTGAGTTCCCTCTGAATTTCTTTTAAATGTGCAAGAAATTAGTTGATGAATAAAATCAAAGAACAGGCAATCTACTGCTGAACTGTGGACCATCAAACCCATGACAGAACTGGGTCCGTTTGGAGCGTCAGGCTGTAAGCAAAACACGGACAGGGTGGGCTCCTCCACCGTGGGAAGACCAAGCACCAGCAAGAGGAGAGACAGTCACAGGAAAGGGTAGACGTGACAGATGTGATCTGCAGATAAGCAAGGGGGCTAAGGGAAAACAGTGCTGACTGGTCTCCTCTAAATAGCAGAACCAGACTTCCAAGTAACGGGGCAGGAGAGCTGACTGCACCTCAGGGCAGTGACCCAGGACAGGCTGATGACCTGCCACTGGGTCCTCTGTCAAAGGGGCACCCTTCCCTTCTCTGGAACCCTCAGAGCCATGGGATAAAATCAAGTCAGAAAGCTCTACAGGTTGTAGCAACACAGTACTTAGTCAACTCAAGAAATCCTCACCCTACGTTTTCAAGTTCCACATGGTATAGGTCTCCAGCACTCAAACACTGCTCCGCTTTACAAGTGAGCACTTAGTAAATATGGAAGGCAGTAACAGGGTCACATCACCTAAGTGACAGCTTAGATTTGATGGGACTCTTAACAGTGGTACAGAGACAGGTTTAAGGATGTGAGATCCAGGACATCTTTTGGGCATCCTTCCATGACCACAAGCTAGAAAACTTAAGGAACCGCTATCTGGGAATTCTGAAAATCTACCAAGAACATGTAGTGGCAGCAGGATGGACCCTGGACTCAGTTCAGGGACTCTGCTTCCTCCCCAGTGACCACCATCACCCCCCTCAAATTCTAGCTGGACTAAAGTTAGAAATAAGACAGAGGGAGAAAGAAAATGCAGATGACTGTCAACCCTGGTATAGCCACACCAAGCCTAGGGAGAAGTAAGACTATACAGCACTGATTTTTCTATTTTTTTAATACCCTGACCTTTCCACATTACTTTCCACATTAGTAGCTTCAGAATTCAAAATAGTGTAGTGCAAAGGAACCCAATTTTAGGGGACACTGTCAGGGGAGAACTTCAATTTTGAACCATTTATCTTCCATCCTTATCATCTACAGGCCTCTCTTTACCACAGACAGACGTGGAACAGCTCACTAGAGGCCTGGAGGAAGGGAAGAACAAACTGTCCATAGCAGCCCAGAATGAGACCTGAGAGAAGAGCACAGTCTAGCATGTGGATGTGGCTATGTCACATCCAGCCCACAGATCCCTGGAAACCAAGGTCACAGCAAAATCCCATTAGCAAGAAAGATGGTCTCTCCAGTTCCCACAAGGGTGGGCAGGAGGTTGGGCTGGGAGGCAACCATGCTTTTCTTCTCACTGGATTCTAAAATAAAATTTCCAGGGGCCTGTGCTGAACTGTACGCCATATCATGATCTATGTAACACACCACAGTCCATAGATGTGGGGGCAGGTGGGAGGGAAGACTTCTGGGCTAATTCACTTTCTTTCACTAGAAACACAAACGCTTCAAATAATCAGACATCACTTCACTAAAGAACAGAAGACAAGTAAATCGCTAAGGGATAATGCCCATTAGGGGTTTAGAAGGATCTTAATATCTTGCTGGCAAGAAACAGGACTTTCTGGCCAGAACCAATGAACTGCCACACAAACAGCTTCTGCAAAGAAAGCCAAAGGAGAGCTGGGGCCTCCAGGCTGGCATAGCTCTATGTTGCTACTCATGGCAAAAAGTCACCATCAAATGAAGCAGACTAGCATGAGGGCTTTTATACTCTTAAGTCCTCTCCTAGGACAGGTGAGGGACAAAGCCGGCCTAGGAGTCACGGCTTGTTGATACCTCTACACAGGCTCTGTGCCAAAAGTTAGTCCTTAGCAACTTCTGCCTGTGAAGCTTAACTCTACGTTCTGTCTTCACACTGAAGAAGTAGCATGTTTATTTTTTGCATTAATGTATGCTAATTTTAGTTAGCATAAGTACATTTCTATACTTAAATCCAAAGGCTGTGCCTTAAGGTTACCTTAAGATTCAAACACAACTGGGCAGTCAACTAGCCTAACTGTGCAGAACAACATGAAGAGATCAACTAATGAGTCTGCTCATAGGAAGTGCTGACAGTAGACTTCCCTCCAGAATCCAGGCAGGTCATCTTTAACACTAAAAAGCATGACAAATCCAAATCCACAATGCACGGGGAACACCAAGTTTGTACCACAGCCAAATTTTTGCCACATTAACTTCAAACCAAAAACTATCACTTCACACACAGTAAGAATCTCAAGAAAACTCTGAGATAAATTCTTTTTTTTTTTTTGAGATGGAGTCTCACTCTGTCATGTAGGCTGGAGTGCAGTGGCATACTCTCAGCTCACTGCAACCTCTACTTCCCAGGTTGAAGCGATTCTCCTGTCTCAGCCTCCCGATTAGCTGGGACTACAGGTACTCACCACCATGCCCAGCTAATTTTTGTATTTTGAGTACAGACACAGTTTCACCATATTGGTCAACTTCGTCTCGAACTCCTGACCTCAGGTGATCCACCAACCTCGGCCCCCCAAAGTGCTGAAATTACAGCCAAGAGCCACCACGCATGGCTCATTTTGAGAAGGACAATAAAGGATGCCTGGGACACATCCCCAAACCCCACAGGAACAAGGGGAAGATGAATGGATTTTCTCTAAGAGAATAATGGACTGGTGGACCAGGGATCAACCTTCTAGGAGCATTTTTTTTTAGATTATGTTAATTAGCTTGAAAGATAAATATGTAAGAAAAAGTAAAATCTTTTCACTCGTGAAGTGACTTCTTACAAGTAAAACTCTAATGCAGAAACAGGATTACAAACATCACCACCCACATCCCTTCCTGTTTCCATTTATTACCATTACTTCTGGGTTAGTCTTTCCATTCAGATCACTCTGCGTAAATCCTGCAAAATCCTCAGTCTCTGAGTCAGTGTCCTCTATAAAAATTCTTCTTAGCTCTTCCGTGAAGTATTTGGAATGAAAGCGCATATCCTGCTAAATTAAACACACAGACATCAGAGGCTGAAAGTAGAATAGAGGTTACTAGGGAAGGGGAGAATGGGGAGCTACTGAGCAGGTGCAGAGTTTCTGATGCAGATGACGAAAATGTTCTGAGATGGATGGTCAACAATGTGAATGTAATTAATGCCACTGAACTGTACACTCAAAAACAGTTGAAATGGTATATTTCATGTTACGCATATTTTGCCACAATTTAAAAAAAAAAAAGAAAACACTGGCCGGGTATAGTGGCTCATGCCTGTAATCCCAGCACTTTGGGAGACCAAGGCAGGCAGATCACTTGAGCTTAGGAGTTCAAAACCAGCCTGAGCAACATAGTGAGACCTCGTCTCTGCAAAAAATACAAAAATGAGCTGGGTCTGGTGGCATGTACCTGTAGTCCCAGCTACTCAGGAGGCTAAGGTGGGAGGATTACCCACGCCTGGGAGGGCAAGGCTACAGTGAGCTGAGATCACACCATTGCACTCCAGCCTGGGATGCAGCTGAGATCACACCACTGTCACTCCAGGTTGGGTGACAGAGACCCTGTCTCAAAAAACCCATATCATACATATATATTTTATGTATATACACATTTTCTAAAGCTTACAAAATTCAGACCTACAAATCAGATAATTTTTAAAAATCAGCATGGGTGTCGTCTCCAGCAGCTTCTAATGTGACTGGTAAGTGCTCATGGAATTCAGCTTCTCCTGCCAAAGCTGGCAACCAGAAACGTCTGCTTTCACACAGAACCAAAACACACGGAAAGAAGACATGAGGAGAAAACCTGGCTCCCTCCCACATGCTGCCTTCCCTTTCCAACAGCCTTTCAAAGCCAGAGTCTCCTCCAAGTGGGTGAGCATGCCTCCTGTTCACCAACGTGAGTTTCCCTGTAGGAAAAGGCTGGGTCCTCTCCCAGCCCTCACTGCCCACCACCAGAGAGCCTAGACTTGCTCCATGACCAGACACGCCTGATGGAAAGCTCACCCAAGGTCACCCTGAGGAATTTTTCTTCTGCAGGAGGTGACAGGTGAGCAACCATGGCTAGGTGTCAACTGAGCAGAAGGAAAGATGCAATGTGACTCTTTAAGAAAAGGCATTTTCTAATAATGACTTTTTCTTTCTTTTGAAATAGTGCAAAGAAGGAAACCCAGCTCTCTTAATAGTACGCTTGAAAAAAAAAAAAAACTGCAGGCCAATGGGAGACCTGTGAGACCAGCCTCCTGCCAGCCCGCCACGCCTCATTGGGGCTTGAGTCTGTCCCCAGTTTCCTTTGCCATCTCTTCCCCGCCATCCCTAATATAGCAATGACCCCTCTTAACACCACACTTGGCTGAGAATCTGTATCTCTCCCCGCTGCCTTTCCCAGACTTTAATTATATACTTCTTCAAGCTCATATATCTCTGGAGAAAAACAGATATAATGGACAAGTAGAAAAACTTACAGGGGCATACAGAAAGAAATGTCTCCATCTAGCATTCTGTACGCTTAAAAATGTCTCCTGTGAATTATTATCGGTAATTGGAGTGAGTCTGCTCAGAGCTAAATTACTTTGTTCCTTTGTTGATAGCTGTAGCGCAGCTGCTTGAAAAAAAAATTGCACACACAAAAGCGAAGTTTCTTTAAAGTGAAATTCAAATTGTATTTAAGGGAGGCCAGAGTTAGCATACACATGCTGTGTGCAAGTTCACACAGATTCTCTCTGTTGGTTAAATGGATCTTGTGCGTGTGGGGTCAGGGTAGAGAAGCAGCAGGCCAGGGCTTGATTATTAAGGAAGAATGGTATACAGCTGCTGCTAAGGAAACCCACCACGCACCTGAGGTCTCTCAGTGCAAGAAACTTCTGGCTCCCAGAGCCTTGGCCAGCCCATGCAGGCTGATTTGGAGCGGTATTTCTGTGTGTCAATTTCATCAACTACTTAAAGCCCCTGCCTAGGCCCTGAAGAGAACAGAGCAAGCCTTGAAGCAGTCAGTTCCCGTCTTCCATTTTTTTCTGGTTCTTTCAATCCTGTGTGCTGGTCTCAGAGGGCAATAGGCAGCCTGGGAGATAATGGTCAGTCCTGATAGAGAAAAACAACCTACCTTTGTCATAAACTGAGTCCTATGCTTTAGTTTCCTTACTCCAAAGTGTGTAAACACTGTTTTTCACATGGGTCTGTATGACAACAATCTCCACTCCACACTGTTCCACTGCATTCTTAGCTACAAACCCTTGCACTGCTAGTTGCTCTCTGGCACTGGTTCACTCTCCTTCAAAATCGATTCTGGGCACTATGCTATGGGCCTTGGTCATCTACCATGATCAGGATCATAAGCAAATAACACATCAGAGGAGCAGCTAACCTAGGTGGATACGCTTTTTATGTTGAAGCCCATGTGACAAGAAGAAACAGACTGGAGAGCAATGGCCTGCTGAACCAGACAAGCAACCCATTTCAACGGCACCCTGCAAACGACGCCCCCATGCTCACTGTAGACAGTCAGGTGGAGCCTGAAATGAGAGGAAAGGGATGATACATGAGGACAAAAAGTCAGAGCCAGGGAAGCTAGAAAGCACCATTCAAGTATAAGTCTCCCCTTCTTCAAAGAGTTTATAGTCTAAGAGGGACGCAGACAGGTCCACGAATAACCCTGGTGAGGGTCACTGTTCTAAGGGATCCTCAAGCAATACAGCACATGGAGGGAAAGAAAACCCAGTAAGACTTCATGGAAGAAGTAGCCTAACTGGATGTGAGCCAGGGCAGAGGCTAGAAAAATGGCGAGAGGAGAAGGGCAGGAAGAACAGCATGGACCAGTGGGCAGAAAGGGCAGAACAGTGGATAATGAAGAGTGTCAACGCAGTTCCTGTGCCCTGTAGCACAGCAGGTAGGAAAGAGGCCCAGCAGGGTAAGAGACTGCGCAGTGGCGGCCCTGGATTTGGAACATCCCAGCTTGCTACTTCCCAGATGTGGGCCCTTGGGCAAGTCATTTCACCTTCCTGAACTTCAGTTTCAGCACTTGCAAAACGGGGATAGTAACAACACCGGCAGCTTCCTGGGAGGTCTGTGGATTAAATGTAGTATCTGTATGAAAAGCAGTTGGCATACTTTCCTCCCCGGGGAGGACAGACCTGACTCCAAAAGCAGTCATCGTAGCAGCAGAAGCAGCTGTTCTGTTTCTTAATGCCCGGTGCCTGCCAGGCTCTGTGCTCAGCACTTTAGACATGTTCTGCCCTGCTCAAATGCTCCTCAAGGTGGATCCAGCAGGATCTACTCTCCCCACTGCCTGACTGTGATCAGATGGAGGGCTGGGCAATCTCTGAGTAAGGGAGGAGCCAATCGGAGCTCAGTCCTATAACAAATCCTAGTAGGAAGGGATGAGCATTCAGGTAAGGGCTACAAGGGCTTCGGCAGCTGCAGAGGGAAGGGAAGGATGAACATGAGGAACACAGCAGAAGTTGCATCAACTCCTGGATGAATGCTAGGGGGATGGAAGAGGGGAAGGAGGGTCAAGAACAAAAGGTAGAGATCAAGATGGGGAAAGGGGGAAGCCAGAAAGACAACCAAGGGAAGGAAAAGTGAGTTTCAGATCTCCCTTAGCAACCAGTCCAAATGGTAGTCAGAAACCACCGGGGCTGGAGAGAAAAGACAAGCTCCACAAAATACAGTACCAGCTCAGAGCAAGACAACAGACAAGACGGCTAAGTAAGAAGACTGAAGACAAAACCTTAGAGAACATCCGCATTTAGGGACAGGAAAAACAAGCGACATTACCAAAGAGCAGGCCAGGTGCAGCGGCTCACGCCTGTAATCCCAGCACTTTGGGAGGCAGAGGCAGGCAGATCACCTGAGGTCAAGAGTTCAAGATCAGCCTGGCCAACATGGTGAAACCCTGTCTCTACTAAAAAAAATACAAAAATTAGCCAGGTGTGGTGGCACACGCCTGTAATCCCAGCTACGCAGGAGGCTGAGGCAGGAAGAATTGCTTGAACCTGGGAGGCGGAAGTTGCAGTGAGCTGAGATCACACCACTAGGCTCCAGCCTGGGCGACACAGCAAAACTCTGTCTCAGAAAGAAAGAAAAAAGAGCAAAAGGTGTGTAACAGAGAGGAAGTAACCCAGAGGGTTAGAAAGACGTGGCTAGTAGGATCAACTGCTGTGGAGATGTCAAATGAGACCTGGACAACAGAGACCAGGGAGCCCCTGGTGATCTCGGAAAGCACAGCTCCGACCCAGGCCAGAATTTACAGTGTCCCGCATAATTAAGCGGGTACTTCACTTACATATAATTCACTGCTTCCCTTCCTGTACTTGCTGGGTGGAAGCAAGGTGGTTTTAATTTGCTGCCTTTTTGGAGAGGCCATGGTCAAGGGAGAATGAGGACCTCTGAGTGCCGCAATGAACTCAGAAGAAAATGCCACTGAAGGGTAGAGATTTTGATTGGCCATTCTACTACTAGGACACAATGTGAACCTCCAGGAATCTACTTCTCAGAGAAGTGTAACTTGTGCATGCTAGAGATCAAAGTCATTAACACAAGAATAAGGCTCTCCCCAGCAATTCCAAGAGTGGCGTGCCAACAGAATTGCACCGCAGGACCACAGAGGTGCAACTGTCTCCTAGTAACCACACGATCCCCCATGGCTTGCGCAGCCTAGCCTCTGTGGGAAGACTCTGAACACAGCTTCGATGCAGGTTACAGCCCCAAGGCAGCCAAGAACACTTGATCATGTGAGGTCTCTTTATTTAAAAAAAAAAAAATCCCTGAATTATGGTACAGAAAAGGATTAACACAGCAAAGTGAACTAGGTTCTCTCACCAGTTTTTTTAAAACAGGAAGGCATAACATTTCTAAAATAAAATGCTAGACAATGAACTGATATCACCAATCTCACAGTATGTTCAAATAAAGGAACATCCAAACCAAGATTCAGGCTTCCAGATGAACACATCTGCTTGGAAGGAAGCATCCGTACCTGTTTCCCTGACTCCAGTGAGTCAAAACTATCGCAGCTCTCCTCTGATGAGAGGGTTTCCATGGGAACATCATCTCGGAAGCCCACGAACTCTTCATCATCACTGGGGGCATTAAAGATATCAGCCACTTCTTTAGGGATCTGTTTTGGATTCAAAAGAGGTGGGATTAAACCAGGGGTTCTTGGTAATCACTTAGGGACATTTTCTGGAGGGCAGCAGAGATCTCACCACTTCATCTAACTGCCATAGTTGCCCAGAAGTCCCCAGTAACCCTGAGTAAAACATGCTTCAGCTAAGACCTCATGGCAAAATAAGGGGTGTGGAGAGGGGGAGATAAAACTTAAAATTCTAGATATACAGCCTATTTTACAGAGAATGTTAAAAACCAGGCCAGAGAGAAGACATTTTTGATCTCTTGACAACAACAAAAATTGTTTCTGAGAACCAATGATCTCTTTTTTTCTCCCACAGTGGATGCATCTTTAAATGTCATCTATGTAAAAAGACTGCCATAAAATACGATTAAGCTCTTTTCTTAATGTTCACCTACATTATTTATTTTTCTCTTCTTTGTCATAGGCTGACTCAGAAAGTAGAAAGTTCATACAATGAAATAAGCAGCTTTCCTTCTTTTCAGTATTGTAAGTCAACTTAAGTAGTTGGAAATGAATTCTAAGAGAATTTAATTGCTAGTGGGGGACGACTGACCCCAGAGGTGACATTGTCAGCACACTTAATCCCCAAATATGTATCTGCTGGACTTCATTTTTGTAAGTTGACTATTTTCTCCCAAATCTTTGTTTTTAAAAAGTTCAGACACACAGAAAGGTAAAAAAACAGTACAAACACCTGTCGATTCATTATCTAGAGCCACCATTTGTCACTGCATTTGCCTTCTTTCTCTGTTTCATCGAATATTAAATTGAACCATGGGCATGTTTTTGGCTGTTTTTAACCTAGGAAAACAGCATTTAATAGGAGCCAACCTAATCCATATATATCTACACATTGATTAATTTGCAGACATTGTATTGATTGGCCCTAATATAATTCGGCATGTATCTCCCAAGGATGAGGACATTCTCCCATAGCACCCACAGAACGACAACTGTACCAAAAATAATTAACGCCGATTTAACAGTATGAGTTACTGTAATTCTATGTTTTGATATCTGCAACTATTCCCAAAATGTCTTTCATAACTTTTTGGAGACAGTAAGAGCCACGCAAGCAAGGTTTTGTATTGCATTTGATTGTTTTTATGACACTGTTTTTTGTTGTTTTTCACAACACTGACTTGTAGAATGTCATGTATTCTGAGCTTATCTGAGTGTTTCCTCATGATTAGATTCAGGTTACATATTTTTGGCACCAATTCTACATAGGTGACATGTACTTCTCAATGCACTGCATAAGCGGGCACAAAATGTCAAGTTATTCCACTATTAATTAGTAACTTTAAGATATTTTTCATTGTAAAAACTTTCAAAAGATACTTCAAAAGTAAACGGGATATTTTAATGAGCACACATTGATCCTCCCAGTAATTATCTGCCCATGGCTAACTATGCTTCCCCTGTATCCCAACCCAACCCCCCTTCTTCCAAATTCCTGTGAAGCAACCGTAGACATAGTACCATGTCACTCTGCGGCATCATCAAATGCGCAGTCTGTGTTCACAATTCTTCTGCCTCATTTTTTAAAAGCTTAGTTTATCTGCATCATGATCCAAATCAGAACCACACACTGATCAACATGGCTCATAAATCCCTTCTCATCACTCCTTTTACCTTTTTTTCTCTTGCAATTTATTTTTGAAGAAACTGGGTCATTTGACTGTGGAGTTTACCCAAGTCTGAAGTTTTTTGTTTTTTGTTTTTGCAGCCCAAGGTGGTGTTTAACAGGCTCATTTGGGTTTTCTGTAATTTGGGAGTTGAATCTGGAGGCTCACGTCTAGTTTGCTTGCTTTTGCCAAGACTAAGTGTTTGTAGAAGTTCTTCCTTTGGAAAGCATGTAAGGTCTGGCTGTCTCTTTTTTTAGCGATGCTGCTGTTTGGTCAACAAGTTAAGGTGCAATCGGCCTGAATTCTTCTTCACTTAAAAAAAAAAAGAACGCACTTTCTCCTTTGTCACTAATAAGGACTATGCAGAGTGATACTTGAGATTCTGTGAATATCCTTCTCCCTAATAACATCTCACTCAACAGTTTGAACATCCATTGACAATTCTTTTTTTTTTAATTTTTTAAAGACAGGCTCTGTGTTACTCAGGCTGACCTCAAATTCCTTGCCTCGAGTGATCCTCTCACTTCAGCCTCCCAACGTGCTAGGATTATAGGGATGAGCCAGTGCACCCCTGAATCAATTACTATGTTAAGGGACTGCAAAACCGAAATTTTCAAATTCTCTCTCTCTCCTTCATAAAGTAGCTGGCATTCCTGTATAACATAGTGTTTCTTTCACTCTCCCCTTTTTCTTCTACCATGTATATATCATCCATGGATTCTTTTAAAATTATTATTCAATGTGTTAAAATCCATACTGTCATAGCTCTGACTGTCCCAAATTTGGCCACTGGGAGCTCCTTTGAGTCATCCTCTGTCCCTCTGACACGGCACTAGGGGTCTTTCAATACTCCTGCTTTCTACACAACAGGCATGGCCAGCTAACCATATGCATTTCCTGTCCCAGACTTCAAATCAGCCATTTCTCCAGGGAGCCCTGGAACCTTTCACTTGGAAAGGGCATTTAAAAACCAAGATTGGAGAACACGGTGTACCTCTTTGTTAATGAAGTATCACTGCTTGTAGGCTCTTTGGACAGAGCAAGGATATTATAAATAGATAAATCACAAGTTGATGGTGATACTGTGAATTCAAACCCACCATGGATGCTTCTTCCTGTGCTCCCTCATCCCACATTGGCGTCACTGTTCCACCACAAGGAAAACCCTCGATTCCCAACAGTTTTAATATACTTATCCATGTGGTGCTCTATCTACAATAATCACAAAATAGTGCCAAACTGACACCACCGACAACAAACAGTGCAGTTCAAGATTTCTTTGCAGATCTTTCTGACCTTGGACATAATCGCACTGCACATGAGATCTTTACCTTCAGCTGACCAGCTGATCATTGCATTTGGTTATGCAAAAATGCTTTACATGTACTTTTTCATCATGCAGTATATTAACAAGATGTCCTTAACAGTCAAGATTTAATGATTTTTACTGTTTCATCAAAACATTATGTGAAACTGACATTTTAAATAGAGTGCATGGAGGTGAATAATGCAATGACTACTACTATAGTTTGCTGCTACCACCTGGATTCATGCTAAAGGTCAGCAGTTTTCTCCACTTTGGCTTTTGTGCAAGCAATGCAAACATCAACACAGCAAAAAGGGCAAATAATGTCTCAGTATTGTGATGATAATACATTCGCCCTCATGGACCTGTGACAGGGTCTCAGGGTCCTCCATCTCACACTTTGACCACTGTACTGGCATACACAGAATTGTGTATTCAAAATCTCCTTGGAATTCTCTGTGTAGGTGTGTTGACTTAATTTTGCATTTAGTCAGGTTCATTTCTTGATTAAAAATAATTAGAAAATAATGGTTCAATCAAAGGAATTGTAACATAAATACAGAGATGGACTACTCCAAGTTCAGTGATGCTAACAGGTTAATGCAAACACTTTCCCACCATCTAATAAAATCACCTCAAGTTACAAACAGGAATAACACTTATAACAGAAGTAGAGTTCCACTAACAATTTTTTTTGCCAGCCACATGCAGGGCAGCACCAGCAAAGCCTAACTCTGACATCGTTCTTGGGGAAAATTATTGAAACTCTTCTGGAGGAGGTATGTTTAACAACGTTTGCCACCTTATCTTTTCAAAGACACCTTTGGTTGTTTAGCACTCAGAACTCAGAACTAATTTGCAAGGAAAACACCCAGACTAGAGAAACTGACAATATTTAATGAAAGTGAGCCTATGTTGTAGTTAATGACAGCCACTGAGTTCAGTCCCTGCAGAGGCACTGAGAGGGATACCGTGTCAGTTTTAGTCTTTTTCTTTTTGACTTCTCATCATTCCACAAAAATCAAAAAGCCCTGCTGGCCCAGAAGCTTCTTTCAACATAAATGGTTTAAAGGAGGAGGAGCACCCTATCCATGACATGTAAGGAATGGAGAGGGTCGGTGATAGGAATAAACTGCTTCCAGCGGCAACTGCATTAGTCCCTGTGCTATTGTGTTCAGCTCACCACTGCTGCAAGCCTGTGTCCACCTAGCTAATTCCTCCAGCATCTTCTGACTTCCGCAACTGCTCCAGAGGTACGATTAGGAGCCTGTAATTACTGATTAGGAACAAAAGGAAAGAGCACACTTTCCAAAAACACTGTGCATTCTTGGGGCATGCTGGTTTCTGATCCTTGCTGCTGAACTTCAAAAGGTATTAAAAGAAGAGCTTCAGATAGTCATAAGCTTCAAGATTTGGTAAACACACACACACACACACACACACACCACAACTCTGTACAATATACAAGTGTCATCAATGTAACGAACTGATTTAACAGATGCAACACAGGCAGCAAGATTTGTGTGAGAAGGACCTGACAGAAACGATACACAGGGACACTGTTCTAGCGAATGACCAGTTCCACAGCATAGCAATACATGAGGCCCAAGGATCTGTCATTTGCCTGTTCCATTCGGCAGTGATCCACTGGGTAGCTGCATGGTCTAGACAAAATGCAACAGACCTTTTTTTTTTTCAAAGTTTATGTTCCATTCTATTCCAATAATGCCCATTGTAAGACTCACCAAAAAGAAAACTAAAGCAAGTAACTGAAAACAACACAAATACAACATTTCTCAATCACCGGATGGTATTTACATTAGCTCTTCTAATGTAAATTAGCACTTCCACAAAATCAGGATAACTACAGTCTAGCAAACCAAAAAACAAATTATTCCCATCTGAAAGTGAAAAGACTGATTATTTATAATATTTTTAAAAATCAACAACTTTATGCTACTCCTTTCATGTACAGTGTCTGTTTGTCTACTCTGCCTTTCTTGGAATTAACAGTGTGAATATCATCAAAAGTCATGTGGAGGACCAGGATTCAATTCTCTGGGAACACAGGTACTAGAAGGGAATCCCCAGGTACCTAACATACGGCCCGGCTATAGCAGGTGATCAGTCAAACCCTGCTGAAAGCATTTACATGCATCTGACTTTGTAGTCATTTTCCTAAGAAAGGTGTATTTTACTAGGAAAGTACTAAGTCAAAAAGGTACACTCTGTGGCATTCCTACATAAGGGGAATTAAGAATTTTCAACTAGAATCCTAGGACATCCATCTACAAAGCAGTCATATTCCCAGCTCCTCTTTTGGAAAGGACTGCAGGTTTCCCTAATAAGCCATACAAATTACCTGAGAGCTTCTAGATTTTACAAACTTAACAGGCTTTGAAGCCAAGCAGGTGGGCAACAGGGCAGGAGGTCAGCTGTAGGACAATATGAGACGGTGCTGACTGGTGGGCAGAACACATATATCCAGGAAGGGAGGCCACTCCTCCACTCCAGCTGATCACTGCCCTGCAGGAACAGGGGTCTAGTGTGCCTGACCTCCAACATTCCCAGAGAACCTAGGAATCTGAGTCTTGCTAAGAAACATCCCGTCTACAGACTGGATCTGAAACTCGTCCAGGAAACACGCACAGTGGAACTCACGGGGCTTTGTGGAACACCAAGGAAAAGTGCAAATGCCAGAATTCCAAATATTACCAACAGCATTAATGTATCTACTAGTGCACAGTAGTAATAGAGGGCACCAAAGTGTTAAGAATATTAAGAAAAACTAAACATATCCTTTCCCTTGTTCATGGCAGCATTATACACAAGAGCCAAAAGGTGGAAGCAATCCAAGTATCCATCAATGGATAAATGGATAAACAAAATGTGATACATACTTATCAATGAATACATTAAAAAGGAAGGAAATTATGACACACGGCACAACATGGGTGAACCCTGAAGACGTTATGCTAAATGATAATAAGCCAGTCTCCAAAAACCAAGAACTGTATGATTCTACTTGTAACAGGTACCCAAAATGGTTGAATTCTTGGAGACAGAAAAGCAGAATGGTGGTTGCCAGATACTGAGGGGAGGGAAAAACATGGAGTTACTGTTTAATGGATACAGAGTTTCAGGTTTGCAAGATAAAAAGAGCTCTGGAATTTAAATATGGTTCTGGCTAAGATGGTAGATTTTATGTAATATGAAGCTTATCATAATTTTTTAAAAAATCAACAACAACAAAAAGACAAATTAAGAAAGACAATTTAGGCCGGGCACCGTGGCTCACATGTGTAATCCAAGCCCTTTGGGAAACCGAGGCAGGTGGCTCACCTGAGGTCAGGAGTTCAAAACCAGCCTGACCAACATGGAGAAACCTGTCTCTACTAACAATACAAAATTAGCTGGGTGTGGTGCTGCATGCCTGTAATCCCAGCTCCTCGGGAGGCTGAGGCAGGAGAATCACTTGAACCCAGGAGGTGGAGGTTGCAGTGAGCTGAGATCTCACCATTGCACTCTAGCCTGGGCAATAAGAATGAAACTCCATCTCAAAACAAAACAAAACAAAAAGACAATCTAGTAGCCCAGCACTCTGGGAGGCCGAGGCAGGAAGATCCCTTGGGCCCAGAAGTTTGAGACCAGCTTAGGCAACATGGTGAGACCCCATCTCTACCAAAAAAGATACAAAAATTAACTGGGTGTGGTGGTGTGGGCCTGTAGTCCCAGCTACTTGAGAGGCTAAAATGGAAGGATCAGGTGAGCCCAAGAGTTAAGGCTGCGTGCAGTGAGATGACCTCACCTCTACACTGCAGTCAGGGTCTCAGCAAGACCCTATCTCTGAAAAAAAAAAAAGAAAAAATTAAAAACTAGGGTGGAGAGGAATTTTTCCTTCCTTAAGTGAATGAAATCTTCCAAAATGACAGAATAAGTCCAGATCTTAGCCTGGTTTTAATGCTAACATCACTTTAGGAGTATGTGGCTTGAGAATCCAACACTCTCACACCTAAGGAAGGTTCAGATACATTATTGCAGGTGCCAAGGCTTCAGCTTTAGTGTCTGACAAACCAGGTATCTGGGCCTGTAAGCCCAGAAGTTAACTGACAGTCTGGAGGACAGAGCTGTTTGCCAAACTATGTTTGGCTGAAATCCAGCTTTGTTCTATTCCAGCTAAGCTGTCCTGACAAAAATAAACCTTGCTGAGTTGCTGCTGGCTTCTTGTTGAGTAGGTGCCTTTCAGGCATACAAAAGCAGTGCTTTGGAGGTCTCCATATCATTTTGAACTTTGTCAGCTTGAGTCTCCATTAAAATTCAACTTAAAAAACTAAGAAGCTTTAAAAAGATCGTCAAACTGTCGGGTGGCTTTCAGTCAAGTATTTACCTTTGAAAATAGTTTAATGTGAAGTATTGTTAATTTAAAACTTTATATTGTGAAATTATATATTTTTTTAATTAAAGCTTTTCCATATATCAATGATATCTAAATTCATCCTTCCTGGATTTAAAAAAAAAAAAAAATACGACCTCCTAACCAGAAGGAGCACATTTATCAGTATTAGATTTTGAAGAAAAAGAAAGTAAGATTCACTTTTAAGGCCAATTGATACAAGGGCTGTTTCTAATATACTCCAAGAATATTCAGTGGGTATTTCACCTAGAAATAACCTCCATTTTAAGATTTAAAAAGCAGACAAAAGATATTGATGCACACTGCTGCATTTTCCTTAACTGTTTTGAAAGCAATTTTAATAGCAATGACGGCAGAATGTGCAGGGTGTACTATCTTGCATCTGTGAAAGGAGATCTTCTACAGAGGAAAGCATTCCTTCCTCTTTAACACACCACAAAGGGTAAGAGTTTCTTTTGCAAAATCATTTCTTTAAATCTTTCACAATTAAATTGGTTGGCCCATAAGAAAAGTACATACCATGCACCAATTACACGAACTCAAAATGGATCACAAACTTAAATATAAAACTATAAAACTTCTAGAAGAGAAAATCTTTGTGACTTTAAGTTAGGCAAAGAATTCTTGAGACACAACACCAGAAGCACAATACAGATCTTTAAAATGCATAAATTAGAGAGTCAAAATTAAGAACTTTTGCTCTTCAGAAAACACTGTTAACAGAATGAAGTCAGACTGGGAGAAAATATCTGCAAATGGAATCTCTGATTTGCACCCAGAAAATATAAAGAACTCTCAAAACTCAATAAAAGGAAACCAAATCTGCTGGGCGGGGTGGCTCACACTTGTAATCCCAACACTTTGAGAGGCCGAGGAGGGCGGATCACAAGGTCAGGAGTTCGAGACCAGCCTGGCCAACATAGTGAAACCCCCATCTCTAGTAAAAATACAAAAAATAGGCAGGCATGGTGGTGCGTGCCTGTAATCTCAAGTACTCGGGAAGCTGAGGCAGGAGACTCGCTTGAACTTGGGAGGTGGAGGTTGCAGTGAGCCGAGATCACACCACCGCACTTTAGCCTGGGCAACAGAGCTAGACTCTGTCTCAAAAAACAAAAGAAAAGAAAACAAACCAATCAGATGATCAAAGAATTAAATGATAAACAAGCACAAAGGAGAATTTACCTAACACACACATGCATCTGACCTCTGAACGGGGAGGACTTTCACCATCCATGTAAAGGAGACCGAAATAGAAAAGTGTATCACTGATCATATAATAATTTAAAGCTTCTTACTTAAAAGAAGAAAACTTAGAAACAAAAACAACAAAGGTAGGGCAAAGGATATGATAAGGAGATGATAAATTATTAAAATTGCTGAAAACCTCATACAAAATGAAATATATATCAAGGTCACACAGACAAAATGGCAAAACAAAGAAAACTCACTGAATAGGGAAAACAAAAGAGGCTAAAAACACTTTAGAAGTCCTCAGCCTACCTAGTAATGAAAAGAATAGAAAGTAAAACAAGTATGCTTTTCATCTAACAATTTAGCAACATTTTGCTTCCATTTTTAAGGGCATGCTAAATGATGCGGAAGGTGTGAGGAGACAAACACTCCCCTATAGAACTGGTTTGAGGACACTGGACCCACAGTTTCAGAAAATAAACATGATAATATACAGCTAAACTAGGGCAGTAAATTTTTTAAAAATTATATACAGTGCAATTTCAAGACTGCCAGGAAAATATGGTTAAACTCAGGGTGAAGGAGTATGTCAATTACCATTAGCAGTTAAGAGAATCATAAAATCAAGGATTATCAGGCCAACTATGGTGGCTCATGCCTATAATCCCAGTGCTGTGGGAGACCAAGGCAGGGTGATTACTTGAGCCCAGGAGTTCAAGACTAGCCTGGGCAACAAAGCAAGATTCCATCTCTACAAAACATAAAAGATTAGCCAGGCATAGTGGTATGTGCCTGTAGTCCCAGCTACTTGGGAGGTTGAGGAGGAAGAATTAATTGAGCCCCGGAGTTCAAGGCTGTAGTGAGTTATGATCCTGCCACTGTAACAGAGGAAGACCCTATCTCAAACAATTTAAAAAAAAAGATTGTCAGAGTGTGATGGGATCTCATCCATTTGCGCATCTCTCTTCATATAATGAAGTGACAGCCAAGCACAGAGGTGCACACCTGTAGTCCCAGCTACTTAGATGGCCTAGGCAGGATAGCTTGAGCCCAGGAGTTCAAGTTCAGCCTGCATAATAAAGCAAGACCCTATCGCTATAAAAAATAAAAATAAAATAAACTTAGGGCAACCACACTTAAACTTACTCAAAGGCATGTAGCTTGTTAACGTCCTTACAAAAAAAATTTTCCAAAACATCTAAATAGGAAAACGATCTGTTTTTCTATAACTCCATATTAATTAGTATTCAGCATTTAATCAAAAAATACAAACTCAAATTAACACCAAGAGTACAAGCAACAAGAGGAAAATAATACATTGGAATTCATCAAAATTAAAAACTGTTATGCATAAAGACATCAAGCAAATGAAAAGAAAATCTACAGAATGGGAGAAACATCTGCAAATCATGTATCTGATAAGGATCTACAATCTAGAATATATAACTTACAACTCAAGAAAAAGGCAAACAACTCATCAAAAAATAGGTGAAGAACTTGAATAGACCTTTCTCCAAGGAAGATATACAAATGACAAGTACATAAAAATACACACATCAGTGGTCATTAAGGAAATGAAAATCAAAAATAGGCAATACTGGTCAGATACAGTGGCTCATGCCTATAATCCAAGCATTTTGGGAGGCTGAGATAGGAGGACCACTTAAGCTCACTTCTAGACCAGCCTGGGCAATGGTAGCAAAACCTCATTTCTAAAAAAAAAAAATTAAAAAATTAGCTGGGCATGACGGCATATGCGTATAGTCCCTGCTACTTGAGAGGCGGAGGCAAAACGATCTCTTGAGCCTGGGAGTTCGAGGCTACAGTGAGCTGTGATCAAGGCACTGCACTCTATCCTGAATGACAGTGCAAGACACTGGCTCATAACTAATAATAATAATAAAGACATTGAATAGAAGCCAGTGGCGGAATTGAAAAAAGCCACACACAGGTACAGGTAAGACAATACGTTCAGAAAAGATCTATGATGACCTTAAGTTTTCAGGCTCAGAACATGCCAAGCCAATCTTTTAAAGATTTCCATAGCACAGAATCAGTCTGTAAAGACTGGAAGAGGTGGCCACTTTCTCAAATACCCAGTTTTCAACAAAAGAGCAAAGTAATATAAAGAAGAAGAAAAACCTGGCCTATTGAAAGAAACAAAATATATTAGCAGAAACTTTCCCAAAGGAAGACAATGGACTTACTAGAAAAGACAACTATCCTAAACATGCTGAAAGAACAAAAGGCAGAAAGAACTAACATACATCAAGAAAATGAGCAAAATGAGTCTATAAACAAAGAGAAATGAAGAAGGAACCCAACAGAATTATGGAGCTGAAAAAAATAGAATTACCAAGTTGAAAACTTTACTAGAGTGGTTTAAAAACAGATTTGAGGAGGTAGGCAAATCAGCAAATTTGAAGATAAGATTTGAAAACATTGAGTTGAAGGAGAAAAAAATTAAAAAGGAGAAAAAACTAAAAAGAATACAGAAGAGTGAAAAGAGCCTAAAATACTTACTTAGGCAGACCAATACAGGAATGATGGAAGATTCAGAAGAAAAACAGAAAGAAAAAGAGACAAAGATTACTTGATAAGACAGTG
This sequence comes from Cheracebus regulus, assembly GCA_963574635.1. Classification (NCBI taxonomy): domain Eukaryota; kingdom Metazoa; phylum Chordata; class Mammalia; order Primates; family Pitheciidae; genus Cheracebus; species Cheracebus regulus. The sequence continues at coordinate 18,222 of CAUYQU010066461.1, read as the reverse complement.
GCTTGAAAATTTTCCAAACTGGCTGAAAGGCATGAATATATACATCCAAGAGCCTCAATGAATTCCAAGTAGGATAAGTTGGAAGAGATCCTCACAAAGACATCATACAATCAAATGTTAAAAGCCCAAAGACAAAGAATCTTGAAAGCAGTAAGAAAAAAGCTACTTGTCACATATAAGTGACACTCAATAAGATTATTAGCTGTTTTATCACAAAAACCTTAAAGGCCACAAAGCAGTAGCATGATACATTTATAATATATTTAAAATGCTGAAAAGAAAAAAAAAAACTATCAAGCAAGAATTCTATATCTGGTTTAAAAAAAAAGTGCCCTCAAAAATGAGACAGAAATTAAGACATTCCCAAATAAACAAAAGCCAAGGGAATTCATTACTACTGGCATTGGCGAGAGAAATGGCTGAAAGGAGCCCTTTACATTGACATGAAAGTCACTACACTGTAATTCTGACAAAGCCATACAAAAACATAAAGTTCTCAGGTCAAGATAAATACACGGACATATATAAAAACTACAATATTATTATAAATTTGGCTTATAATTCTACTTGTTATTTTCTAAAGGATTAAAAATACTTATGAATCTGTTAGTGGATACACACATAAAGATGTAATTCCTGATCTCAATTACATAAAATGTTGGAAAAAGACAGAGCTATATAGGAGTAGAATTTTTGCATGTTGCTGAAGTGAAATTGGTATCATTCAAACTAGACTGTTATAACTTTAGAATGTTATATGTAATCTCTACAGTAACACAGAAAGTATCTAAGAAAACACAGAAAAGGAAATGAGAGTTAAAACGTGTCACTATCAAGAAATCAACTAAACTCAAAGGAAGGCAATAATGGAGAAAATGAGGGACAAAAAAGCCATAAGGTACACAGAAAACCTATTTTTTAAATCTCAAGAATAAATAATTCCCTACCAGTAATTACTTTAAATTTAAATGTTTTAAACTCTAAATCAAAAGAAACTGATTGGCAGGAAGGGTCTTTTTAAAAACCGGATACAACTATACACTATCTACAACAGACTCATTTAGATCTAAAGACACCAATAGGTTAAAAGTAAAAGGTCAGAAAAAGATACTGCAAATAGTAACCAAAAGAGATGGAGTTTTGGTTTATGAGACAAAATAGTAATATGAGACAAAATAGATAGTCAAAAACTGTTTTAAAAGACAAAGACATTATAGATTGATAAGAGAGTTAATTCACTAGAAGATAGAACAATTATAAATATATACACACACCAAACAAAGCTCCCAACATATGAAGCAAACACTGATGGAACTGAATGAATAAATAGACCGTTCTGCAACAACAGATCGGAACTTCCAACACCCCACTTCCAATAATGAACAGAATAAGAAAGAGCAATAAGCAAACAGAAAGAAGACTTGAGTAGCACTATAAACCAACTAAAACTAATAAAGAGCACTCTATGCAACAAGAGAACACATACTTTTCTCAAGTACATATAGAAAATTTTCCAGGACACACCATATGTTAGGCCGCAAAATAAGTGTGACTAAATTTTAAAATGACTGCAATCATACTATCCTTTCTTGTTATAACAGAGCCAAATGAGAAATCGGTAACAGAAGGAAAAATGGAAAATTCACAAATACATGGAAATTAAATAACATATTCCTATACAACCAATGGGTCAAAGAAGACATCAAAAGGGTAATTAGAAAATACCTTGAATCAAATGTAAATGAAAACAAAATTTACCAAAATTTATGGGATGCAGCAAAAGGCATTGCTAAGAGGTAAATTTATAGCTGTAAGCACAATAAAAATGAAGCTCTCCAATCAACAAGTAAACTTCACACACTGGGGAATAAAAAACGTATAGCAAACCAAACCCAAAGTTAGCAAGAGGAAGGAAACAAAGATTAAAATAGATAATAGAGCAAAAATAGAGGGGAAAAAAAAATCAATGAAACTGAAAGCTTATTCTTTGAAAAAAAAATCAACAAATTGGCAAATCTTAAGTTACATGACTAAAAATATACAGAGTAAACTCAAATTACTAAAGTCAGTAGTGAAACTGGACATTACTTCTAATTTTACATAAGTAACAAGGATTTTAAGAGTACTCTAAACAACCGTATGCCAACAAATTGGATTATCTAGATATAATGGATAAATTCCTAGAAACAACCTAGCTAGATTAATTTATGAAGAAATAGAAGATTTGAATATATCTGAACTAGTAATCAAAAACCTCCCAACAAAGTAAAGCCTAGGACGAGAGGGCTTCACGGGTAAATTCTACCAAATATTTAAAGAACAAACACCAATCTTTCTCAAACTCTTCCAAAATATTGAAGAAGGAGGAACACTTGAAACTCATTTTATATGACCAGCATTATCCTGATACCAACGCCAGGGAGAGATACTAGAAAACTATACAGCAATATCCCTTACAAATACTGATACAAGAATCCTCAACAAAATGCAGGTAAAACAAATTTGGCACTGCAGCAAAAGGATTATAAAAGATCACCTAGTGGCATTCATTCTAGGAATGCAAAATGGTTCAAATATATAAAAAATCAATTAATGTAGCACACCATATGAACAGAATAAAGGGGAAAAGCAAAGATCATCTCAATTGACGCAGAAAAATATCTGACAAAATTCAACACCCTTTCATCATCAGGAAAGGAAAAAAAACAGAAGGAAACTTAAACTCACCAACATAAGGCCATTTATGAAAAACCCATAACTAACATGATATTCAATGATGAATGAATGATTGAAAGCTTTTCCCCTAAGATCAGGAAAGAGACAAATATGCCGGTTTTTAACCATTTCTATTCAACTCCATACTGGGAGCTCTAGCCAGACTATCAGGCAAGAAAAATAAATAAGGCATCCAAATTGGAAAGGAAGAAGCTAAATTCATCTCTGCTTAAAGACACATGACTGTATATGTAAAGAACACTAGATATTACATAAAAAGTAGTTAGAGCTAACAATTCAACATTGCAGGACACAAAATCAACACCAAAATCAGCTATGTTTCTACACACTAACAACAAACAATTATGAAAAGAAAATTAAGAAAACGATTCCATTTGCAATGGCATCAAAATAATAAAGTATTTAGAAATGAGCTTAACCAACAAGGTGGAAAGTCTTGTACACCGAAAACTACATCCCAGAAAAAATTAAGGAAGACAGAGAAATGGAAAACCATCCCATGTTCATGGATTAGAAGGCTTAATATAAGATGACAATACTAACTGAAGCTATCTAGAGACTCAATGCATTCCTTCTCAAAATCGCAGTGACTTCTTTTGTAAAAACAAAAAAGTCCATCCTAAAATTAATGTGGAATCTCAAAGGACCCTAAGTAGCCAAAACAATCTTAAAAAAGAAGAACACTGGGCAGGTGCAGTGGCTCACTCCTGTAATCCCAAAGTGGCTCAGCACTTTGGGAGGTAAGAAAGTCAGATTGCCTGAGCTGAGGAGTTTGAGACCACTCTGGGCAACATAGTGAAACCCCGTCTCTACTAAAATACAAAAAATTAGCCTGGCATGGCGGCATGCGCCTGTAGTCCCAGCTACTCGGGAAGCTGAGGCAGGAGAATTGCTTGAACCCAGGAGGTGGAGATTGCAGTGAGCTGAGATCATGCCACTGCACTCCAGCCTGGGGAACAGAGCGAGACTCCATCTCCAAAAGCAAACCAAAAAAAAAGAACTGTGTTAGAGGACTCACATTTCCTGACTTCAATACTTACCACAAAGCTATGGTAATCGAAACAGTGTGGTCTTGGCATTAAGGCAGACATATGTATCAATGGAAGTAAATAAAGAGCCCAGATACAAACCCGTGCATATACAGTGAACTGATTTTCAACAAGGATGCCAAGACTAACGGCAAAGAACAGTATTTTCAACAAACAGTGTTGGGAAAACTGGATATATCTAAGAGCAAAACAATTAAGTTGGACCCTCACCTTAAGCCACGTATAAAAACTATCTCAAGACGGATCAAAAATCTAAATGTAAGAGCTAAAACTATAAAACTCTTAGAAGAAAATACAGGGGAAAAGCTTCATGATGCCAGATTTGGCAATAATTTCTTGGATATGGCAATAAAAGAAAATAAACTAGACCATCAAAATTAAAAACTTTTGTGCAAAGGGCACTATCAAGTCAGTGAAAAGGCAACCTATAGAATGGGAGAAAATATTTGCAAATCATAATATTTAACAAGGAATTAATATCCAGGATATACAAATAACTCACTTAACAACTACAAAAACTCACTTAAGAAATGAGCAAAGGACTTTAATTAATGTTTCTTCAAAGAAGATATACAGGTGACCAATGAGCACAAGAAAAAAAATCCTTAACATCACTAATCATTGGGGAAATGCAAAACAAGACCAGGATGAGATACCACTTTATGCACATTAGAATGCCCATTATCAAAAAAACAGAAAAGAACTAGTGCTGGCAAGGATGTGAAGAAATGGGAACCCTCAAGCACTGCTGGTGATGATATAAAATGACACAGCCGCTGTGCCAAACAGTATAGTGGTTTCTGAAAAAACTGAATTTAGTATTATCATATATATAACCCAGTAATTGTACGTTTAGGTACACATGTCCAAAACAATTGAAAGCAGGAACTGAAGCAGATATTTGTATACCAATGTTTATTCATGGTGTGCCAATTCATTATTCACAATAGTGAAAAGGTGGAAACTGACAAAATAGATGAGGAAAAAAAGTGGTATGTACATATAATGGAGTATTATTCAGACTTTAAATGAAATCAGGTCAGGCACGGTGGCTTACGTCTCTAATCCCAGCACTTTGGAAAGCCAAGGCGGGAGGATTGTTTGAACTCAGGAGTTCAAGATCAACCTGGGCAACACAGAGAGACTCCATCTCTACAAGAACTTTTAAAAAGGAAAATTAGCCAAGTGGGGTGGTACATGCCTGTAGTCCCAGCTACTCGGGAGGTTGTGGTGTGAGGATCACGTGAACCCAGGAGGTCAAGGCTGCAGTGAGCCATGATAGCACCACTGCACTCCAGCCTGGGCAACAGAGACCCTGTCTCAAAAAACAAATAAATAAAATGTTTAAAAAATTCTGATACATTCAACAAAATGGATAAACCTTAAAAACAGTATGTTAAGTGAAATGAGCAAGGCACAAAAGGATAAATGCCATATGATTCCACTTATATGAGATACCTAGGAGAATCATATTCTCAGAGACAGAAACTAAAATAGAAGTAACCAGGGGCTGGGGGAAGAGGTCATGGGGAGTAATTGTTGAGTGGGTAGAAAGTTTCAGTTTACAAAGATGAAAAAGCTCATGAGAGATCAGTGATGGCAGCACAAACATGTGACCGTACTTAATAACAATGAAAGGTTAAAACAGTACATTTTATTATGTATATCTTACCACAATAAAAAGTCCCACAAGATAGTCAATGTTATGTTTAAGAGAAGATATAAATGGGGAGACATTTCAGACATGAATTTATAGGGGGCTTAGAAGAGCTATCCAGCAGATGAGCACCCAATGAACCGGAATGTTGGCAGAGATCCTAGGAGTGAAGTGAACCAAATCACTTGGGAAGTGTGAAGCAATATCCTGTTCCAGGGAGGTCAGCAGATAGGAAATGTGAAGCCAATGTTAAGATTTCTCTGGAGTCTAAGTAAAAGATTATCAAATTGAGGCCAGGCACGGTGGCTCAAGCCTGTAATCCCAGCACTTTGGGAGGCCAAGGTGGGTGGATCATGAGGTCAAGAGATCAAGACCATCCTAACCAACATGGTGAAACCCCATCTCTACTAAAAATACAAAAAAAAATTAGCTGGGCATGGTGGTGTGCGCCTGTAGTCCCAGCTACCCAGGAGGCTGAGGCAGGAGAATTGCTTGAACCTGGGAGGCGGAGGTTGCAGTGAGCCGAGATCGCGCCACTGCATTCCAGCCTGGCGCCTGGTGACAGAGCGAAACTGTCCCAAAAAAAAGATTATCAAATTGAACAAGTCTGTTCTCAGTGTTTTCCAACAAGGTACTACTGACATTTTGGACAGAACAATCGCTTCATCCTGTGTGACTCTCCTGCCTGCCATACGGTACTTAACATCCCTGAACTCAAAACCATTGACCAGGGGTATTCCCCTTACTCTTAGCACTTTAACAATTAAAAAGAAACATATCTATGTTTGTTGCCACGACTCCCATGATGATCCCAGTTCACTCAGATGACAACCACAGAGTGAATGAATCCAAAACTGAAATATGAGAGCCCTGTTAGAATATGACAAGCTATAAAGCAGTAGCAAACAACCCTAAATCTCAATCAATGCCTTAAAACAAACAAAAAAGGCTTCCATCTTGTTCACATTACATGTTCATCACAGGCCAGCCCAAGGCTCTATTCCACACTGTCTTCACACCAGAGCCTGGGCTCATAGAGCTATCACCCTGCAGAATGCTGGCGGATGCAGTGGCAAAAGGAATGAGATGTAGTGAGTGGTATGCTGGCACTTAAATAATTCACCTAGAAGTGACAGACAGTACTTCTCATATTTCATTGGCGAAAGCAAGTCAAATAGCCTTGCCTGCTTCAGGGCCAGGGAAGTGCAACCCTACCACTTACCTGGAAGGAAAAGAACAAGCCCTGATGACTTCCAAACTATGCCTGTAAGTGTTCTGTCAAGTAGAAGATGCTATATAAATGTTAATTAAAAGAGTGTAATAGTAACAGTACTACTTTGCCCTTCCACCCATTCAACGGATATTTATTAAGCATCTAATACATGCTGCACATTGTCTACTAAGCATCAAATATATGCCAGACACCATGCTAAGTAAGAGATCTGATGAAAATTGAGTACTAAGTGGTAGGGTAAGAGAAACAACCTTTAAACAATTTCAGTGTGGTATGATAAATGTGATGAGGGAAGTCAGCCAAGGTACTCCAGAAGTCACCAGGGCGAGTGCCTGAGCCAGCAATGGGGGCAATGGTCAGGAAGACTTCAGGAGCAGTAATCTACACAGCTACAGGATGCAGTCTCCCTGGAGGACTTGCAGGAGGTGCACAGATGGAAGCAAGAATGTTGAAGCTCTGGATGAGGTGTCCCTGCCTTCCACCAAGTCAGTGAGACCAACTTGCACTAATTCCCCATAGCCCTAATCCACATTCACTTCCATTAAATGTCCACTGACGTGTTTACGGGGTTTCTAGGCAGACCAGATGTAAAGAACAGACTTCTAGGACTACTCTCCACTTTTCCCCAAACTAGAACATTCTACAAGATGCTCTGAGTTCAAGGAGACAACAGTCATTGTTTCAGTCCAGTTATCATAAGCCTTGGTTCTAACCTCAGCAAAAACTGCTTTCTCTCAGCTAATACAGGGCAACAAAAGGGGAAATGCCCTAGGAAAACAATGTCAGAGGATCCTAACTACTGAAAATCAGGCACATTCCCTTTATGAGATATTAAAAACATTATAATGAGTAATTAAAAATAGTGGCTGGTTGTGGTGGCTCATGCCTGTAATCCTAACACTTTGGGAGGCCAAGGCGGGCAAACTGCCTGAGCTCATGAGTTCATGACCAACCTGGGCAACAAAGTAAAACCCCATCTCTACTAAAATACAAAAAATTAGCTGGGTGTGGCAGTGTGTGCCTGTAGTCCCAGCTACTTAGGGAGGCTGCGGCAGGAGAATTGCTTGAACCCGGGAGGCAGAGGTTGCAGTGAGCTCAGATTGTGGCACTGCACTCCAGCCTGGGCGACAGAGTGAGACTCCATCTCAAAAGAAAATATATATATTTATATGTGTGTGTGTGCAGTGCAGACTCCAACACAAGCCGTAAGATACACTGGATACTACCCTGAGATGTTTACTGCAAAGTTCCTCTAACAAAGAAAAAAAGCTTTTCAACAGAAAATACATAAAATGCACATCTAGAAACACTACAAAGTCACTAAAAATGAAAACTGTAAAGACCTCTAGGCGCTAAGGAAACATAATACTGACAGTGCTAAAACAGATTCCAACAGCAATCATACTGAAAAGATTAAGCAAACACTACATGGAAAGTCTCCAGGAAATGGGGCACAGACAGTAGGGGAAGCAGAGAAGTGCTTCAACACAGCTTACAGTAACATGTTATTGTCTGCACAATGCAAATTTCACATAAAAGTCATTCCTATGTAAAAGCCTGGTGGATCTGATTCACATTCCCAAACTGACTTTTACAGACAGTGTAAAGAATAATCTGGTGAGTTCCTAAAAAAAGAACCAGACTAGCCGCTGTTAACACTTCTGCCCTTCTAGTTAAAGGGAGGAGGGAACAGGGCAAGTTTCCTGACTCATCAAGGCCCCAGGATTCCAGCAGCAAGGGCCAGGCAGAGGCTCTGGGGACAGAATCCTGGCTAAGTAACCTTCCTTGTAAATTGCCCTGAGCAAATTAGTCAATTTAGTTTTATCTTTAAAATGCAGGTAACACAACCTACTTCACAGTACTACAGTGGGGATTAAATTTGATAACTTTTAAGTACCTAGCACAGCATGACTTTTAAAAGGAAGTGATAGTTTCCATTCCTTGGGGGCAAAAAAGGACAACTCTTAAGGTCTCCCTCTTCTCTCCAAACCCAAAGTCCCCACAAGTCCCCATAGCACAGAGCGAGAGGCAGCTGAGCTGTGGCAAAAGCAGAAGAGGAAGGGAGTTCAAGAATGGCTTTCTGGTAGAGAGTATGGGGAAAGAACAGTGTTTTCTGTGTCTTTGTTCTATCACCCTACCGATGTCTAGCACATAGTAGGTGCTCTGTTGAATATCTGATCAGTGGACTAACCCACCCAGCAAACCCTAATGTCCTCAGCTCATAATCACAAGGGAAAACCGGCAGGAAGCACCAACTATTTATTTGAACCAAAGCTCAGGCCCCTTGCATTGTGAGACTCAACAGTTTATTTCTGTGCTGCATACGAGGTGTGCTAGCATTTACTACTATGGAAGATACATTTTTTTGAGTGTTCCATATTTACCAAATATGCCTCTGAATGATCCTATTTCAAAAAATCTCCAGAAACCACTGCTTTTCCTAAACAAAAAGAAAATAAAATGGCCCCAGTTATATTTTCTTATCTCTATCCCTACCTACCTCAAGTAGCCTGCATCAATTCTGCTTTGGTGAATAAAGCTGAGTCTTTTCGAAAACAAAACTATCTTGGAGGTAAAAACTGTAAACCATAACTTTCAGTAAAGGAAAACTCTCAAGAGCAGTTTAAATGTAGTATACCTGGCTTATTCTATTCCAATGGCGTTCTGATCTTTTTCATTTATTTATGCTAATGTTCATAATTGTTTTAGGCCACACTTATCTCATTGTTTCCTGGCCTGTGTACATGTTCAGAATCGCTATGGTCTCTGATCATAACTCTGAGGTTTTCTCCTGATTGAGAATCCTGCTCTGCTATGGATGGGGTAGCCAGCAGAACACAGACAGAACCCAGGAGCCTTTTAAATACAAAACTATTAAACTGGCAAATCACTGCCCTTTCTGTGACTAGCTTCTGGGGCTCTGGGATTACATGGTAAGGAACAGGATCAGATGGGAGCCCTTTGCAGTGAACAAATCAATACCCGAAAAATTCCCCTTTACTCCTTACCCCTTTAACAGCATGCTCCTCCTGCCTATTTACAAGAACATTTAGCATCTTTTCTTCTTAAATGGGCCATCCAGCACCCTGGAGCTAGAAGACAGTACCAGGAGAACACTGACATTCAGGGCCTACCAGTTTCTCTCCGAGGGAGCTGCAGCAAGCTGGAACTCCAGCACACTGCACTGTTGACAGCTCTTAAAAAGGGATCACACCCTTGTCTTTACGAGGTATTTCTGTCATCCTATATAAAAGCACAAAGACACAGTGGTCAGTTAGACAGGACTCCAGACTGTGGGAAGTGTAATCACTGTCAGAGAACATCAAAACCAACACATGGGTGGAACGGCAGAAAAGTAGACTCAAAGGTAGTTCAAAGTAAATGAGTGTCTCCTTGTTTCCTTATTACTCATAACATTAGGCCTAAGCTGCTTTGCTGAAACACCGTCTAGCTTTGTGCTTTCTAAGGGATAGAAATTATACTTACTCCAATGTGTGAGATTAAAACCCACTGCACATTGAGCTGAACGACATTCAGCATGCAGTAATGCCACTTCAGGCAGTTCATCACACTGCTTTATTCATAAGGCTGGGGGACAGGTTGGAACCACATGAATTTAACATCTTGCTGTGCCTGAAACATTCATAAGTACTCTTAACTGCAGTCACCTGCTCATCCCATAGACCCACTCTCGACTAATTTAGAGAGTATAATCTGTTCATATTTAAATTACGATGAACAGGAACATTTCCACTAGAAAAAAATCATCACACACCTGATTTTAGCTGCCAATTAGGTCTTTAGAAAAGAAAAAAAAAAAACGCTGATCATCTTACATATAGCAATTTGCCTTAATTGGTGCATAATGGATCAGATATAATTTGTGGATAACCCCCACATGATAAATAGTTTATTTAACATTTTACAACTACCAAAAATTAGCCTCATTATGTAACATTCTGGGACTTTTGAGTTTCCTAAGCATGAATTATGAATATCAATGGTAGAAGTGAAAAGAACTCTCCAGCCTAACAACAGGTTTTGGGAGTGATACAGTCCAGATACATTTTGTGATGAAATTCACAAGGAGCTCAAATCTCCATCCAGAGGGTTTTGTTGTTGTTTTCTGTCCTGTAGCAGCAGAAACTCCTAGAAGATTAGGATGCTGCTGGGTCCGGCGGCTCAGGCGTGTAATCCCAACACTTTGGGAAGCCAAGGCAAGTGGATCACCTGAGGTCAGGAGTTCAAGACCAGCCTGGCCAATTTGGTGAAACCCGTGTCTACTGAAAAAAAAAAAAAAAAGGGAAAAAAAGCAAAATTAGCCGGGCATGGTGGTGGGCGCCTGTAATCCCAGTTGCTCAGGAGGCTGAGGCAGGAGAATTGCTTGAACCAGGCAGGCAACGGTTGCAGTGGGCTGAGAGCACGCCACTGCACTCCCACTCCAGCCTGGGAAACAGGAAAATTCTGTCTCAAACAAACAAACAAAGATCAGGATGCCAATACACAATAAAAGCCAGTGGCAAAAAATAAAAAAAAATCGAACCCTGTCTCATTCCCTAGGTTTTACTGTTTGTTTCCCTTACTTTTAACAGTTTCTCTCACAGGAGGCACTTTACAAATATTCTTTCTCAGAAACATCAACAAGATTTTTCTCAAACAACCATTTCAAGAACGCTTCAGAAATTACTTAAAGGCCAAAACTACCATGCAGGGCTCGGCCTTTGCCGCCAGACTCGGGCAGGTGACAGCGGCTCGGGCTCGGGCACCTGGCACTGTGCGCCTTCCAACGCTAGGGGCCCCGCCTCCCCTTCTCCCGGGCTAGGCACGCAGGTGGAGGAAAGCAAACACCAGTAGAAGGCAAGGTGAAAGTACTGAATCTCGCGACTCACAAAAACAAGTGGAAAAAGAAAAGAAAAAAAAAAACGATTCTCGCACAAAGCATCTCTGCGCACCCACAAGCAGAGGCGTGGCTGCTGCTTTCTCTTTTTAAAGATTTTACTTTTCGTTCTTTTGAAAAATGTTGTTATTGCTTAACTCTAAGAAAAAAATGTATCTCCATTATGATAAGGTAGAGAAAAGCGCTTTGAAGAAGTAAAAAGAGAAAACTGAAGTCACGTTCACATTCCCACCACTCACTGAAACGTTTGGGGGAATTTCCTCGAGTGTTTGCTAATGAGTTTTAAAGGCTAGTTAGGCCCTTAACGCGTAATTGGGGTCCTGCTGTGCCTAAGATTTGAGATCTTGCAGCTTGTTTAACTTGGCCAATGTTGCTATTTCCCCCACGTGATTCCTTGAAAACGTTTACAAAAGTTCTAGAACAAACACTAAAGTTATTCTTTTGAAACTCCATTATCCAAGTTGGACTGGTCTGGCGATAGACTACCAGAAAAAAAAAAATACAACTTTCTTAAGCTTCCTGATAGCTGCGCTAATTCCACGAGAAAGTGTGGGGAGCGGACAAAAAAGCCCCTCCCCAGACTCACGAGGGCTGCAAACGCAGGCGCTGCGCCCCGCTAGCTCCCCGCCTGCACCCCCGGCAGCCACCCGAGACGAAGCATAGCGCCAAGCTGAGCGCGACTGTGTGCGGGGGCGCCGGCCTCTATGGTCCGCGTGGCACAAACGTGACCCACCGCGCACACCTGCAGGGCGCGCCCACTCCGGCACTCACACGGCTGGGCGCGTGGAATCGTCAGCGCCGCATCCAAGGGCCACGTTTCCAGTCCAAGGCCAGGAGGACCGGGTCGCAAAGGAAAGTCAAGCTGTGGGTGCGTCCGCATGACTGCGGGCGGTCGGACCCTCACCTGGTAGCGAGTCGCCAACTCCATTCTTCCTAAAGGGGCTCCGGTCTCCTCCAAGCACTTGGCCACGGGAACCTGGCCTCGCAACGGGCCGGACGCACCGAGAACGCCCAGCCACCGAGCAGCTAGCGCGCTCAGCCCGGAGCTCGGGCGGGACCCGGGAGGGGCGCACTCCGCTCCTGGGACAGGGGGAGTGCGTCGCGCTGTCCGCTTGGCTTCGCCTCGCTGAGCCTCGTGGCTCCGATCACTATTTCAACTTCGCAGCCACCGAATTTCTTTTCGCAGGCGGCGCGAGAGGGGGCTGCACTTGGGCGCGGTAAGACCAGTTTCCAGTGTTAGGGCGCTGGCCTCCCCCCTGCAGCGGAGGGAGGGAGTGGAGCCGTCCAGCGGTGTTTCGCGCGGGAGAAATGAGAGGGGGCTGTCCCGGCGCAGCCTCCAGCTGGCACGCGCGCTCGATACTTGGAAGGGTTTATTCCAGGTCATGCCCTGGGGCGCGGGCTTCTGAGCAACCCCTGTCTCTGATCCAGGAAAATATTTTGTGGCGGCTTTGGGGCTTATTTTGTTTTGTTGTTGTAAAGGGGCAGGGTTCTCTTTGGGAGGATTCTGTCTCCCAAAACATTTGCCACAGGGTTCCCTTTGCAAAACAAGCAACCCAGCTTTCTTTACCAAGACCCAGGTGGAGAGCTGCAAACCCTCCTGAAACTTTAGATGGCCATTACACACAGTAGGCCTCCACCCCCACTAGGCAAGAGAGTTTGTAGAGGTCAGGAATCCTGACTAATTTAGCAAAATTGACCCGGGTACCTACTAAGCATCAGGCACTGGGTTAGGCCAAGGAACACAAGGGAGAACAAAAACAGGCCCCTGCTCTGTTGGAGGTTACAGCCTGAGAGCCCGTTACCAACCTAATTGCATTATTCTAAATAAATACAATAATGATGCAAATAAGCGTAAAAATAATGATGATGTACATTTTATAAATTAGATGTATAATTGATGCCATAATGTAATCATGATGCAAAGAAATGTAACATTGGAATGATGATGCTATGAGAAAAAGGCAAGTGTTCCATGGTGGTGTAAAATAGGGAGACAATCTGGCAGAGGTCAGGGAATGGTTCTTAGAGCTCAGGTATGAAGAGTGAGGAATTAAGTGAGTGTAGATTGTAGGAGACGAAGTAAAGAGTGGGGAGATCGGTCAATGAAGTTGTGCTGAAATCACAGTTTGCTGGAGAGTGTTGCACACCTATTTAGAACTGTGGTTGTGGGTTTACAGTAGAGCATCCTATATCCATAGGACCTTCTGCACCCCCCTCAGCTGCTTGGGATCTGATGTTCATCTTTTCTTTATTGTAGGAGTGAATGAAATTTGCCTGACATTTACTCAAGCTTGAAGAGAAAACTGGGGAAAGGTTTCCTTCCTTCTTTCATTAGTTCAGCAAACAATGTGTGTTATGTGCTCTCCTGTTCCAGCCCTCTGTGTTCTTCTTGGTGATAGTAAGACCAATATAACATTGTCTGACTTAAAAGGTTTTATTTTTATTGGATGTTAATTATTCATTATAGCCACTTCATTTTTATTATGATTTAGAGTTTTCCTTCACATGCAGTATCTCCTTGAATCCTCTCAATATCCTTCCAGATTCTTATTGTCCACATTTTAAAAATAAAGAATCTAAGAAGATACATTAAGAGATCCCAACCCCACCATTAAGTGACAGCAGCAGACTGACAAACTGAAACACATTCCTTATGCCTCCAGATCCAACATTCTTTCCATTTTTCTTTATTTTTTCCCTTGGCTGCCAGGAAGCTTAGAATGAAAATTGATTTGATCAGAGCTCTTCTTTCTCTTTCTCTCCCTCTTTTTTTTTTTTTAAGATAATTGTTTCCTTATGAACTGCTGATCTTGATTGCATTTACTTCTTTTCACTGTAGGTTAAATCAAATCAATTTTGGAAAAGGGAGCATAAATTTGAAGCAGGTCAGATTCTGCAAATCACTTGAAGCAGCCTAGCCTAGCTACTTCTGTATCTGGAAACCTGTAAGCTGTTGAGCCTTTCTGTTTAGAAATTTACCATAACCAGCCCTAAGTTGTCTAAACCCTAATGACAACCTGGAAATTTTCTTCCTGTGCTTAGCGAAGCCTATGCACGCTTGATGGTATTTAGTAATTGATTATATGGTGGTGTAATTTGTTTTGTTTTGGTCAGGCTTTGGGTAACACCCTAAGGAACCAGAGGATTTGACATCACCTGCAGTAATATTTTCTAACAATTATTCTTGATAGGGTTCCCAGGGTGTGAGCACTGGATTTCATCATGGCACTGCAAAAATGAGTGTCCCTTCCCAGATGCGACAGTATACACACTGCAACAGAGAAAAAGAAGACATAATGTTGTCAACTTCCTTTAAGAAGTCTATGTCTAGAAATCTATGCTTGATTGCTTTTTAAATGTTTCTGTAAGAGAGTGAAAACTTGGTCCTAGTACCTTGAACAAGGTAAGAAATTTATGATTAGAAGCCAAAAGAGTTAATATGCCTCACTAAAATATGTTGCTGTGGCATATTCACTATTTTAAGTTAAAAGCACTTAAAAAAAAAAAAAAAAAAAAGCAGGTACCAGAAGATCACTCTGAACTTCATGCTGTTTCTCAAAAGCAGGAGACAAAATTCCCATGTGAACATTGTCCTCCCTACACAAGAAGGAAAGCCACATTCTTATCAAAGACAGGAAATTGAAGCTAAGGAAAATCTGTATAAACAAACCTGGTTAAACTAACCGTTATCTTCTTAGTCATTTCTCCAATCAATTAACTACCCTAACTCATGCCCCTTTGCTTTATTGCATTTTCAGTTTTATCACTCTGTGCAATTCACTATATAAATGGCCAACTCAAACTTCGTCCTGGGGTCCTCATTTCCTTAAGAAGGCTCCCATGCCACATAAAAATTCAATTAAACAAATCTATATGCTTTTGTTAACCTTTTTTATGTTAGTTTAATCCTCAGGCCCAGCCAGGACCCCAAACGATGGAGATGAAATTTTACTCTGCTACAAAGCCATTATTGAACCTCTTTCAATGATGTGAGAGAGTTATGATTGGATGTCAACCCTTGTCCACGTTTGCTTTGTAAAAGGAGCCCAAACATCTCTTCTCTATATGAAGTAGTATCTCTGCCTTCCCCACAGAGCTTAGTTGTGTGCAAACTCCCTAGTCCTCCCCATATAATAGAAAATCATGCTGGTTTGGTGCTCTGGACAATTCAGCAGAGAATCCACCTTTTGCAGAGAGCTGGGAGCAGCATGAGTATATTGAAACTGAGAGGTTATTAGGTCAGTCTCCCCTGCCTGCTTTTGGTCATTTGCTTCTTCTTGTTGTTGTTTCCTTTTTCCATGAAGTTGAAGGCTGCAGTAGCTGCGCACCAGGACACTGAACACTGAAACTTAACCTTCACTGGCTACATTATAGATAATATTCATAGGTCACCATGATAACTGCTTGTGTTGTTTTCAGAAACTTAGGCCAGCTTTTGTCCCGTTCAAACTGGTTGAGACCACTGACTCTTCAAGTGCCTGAGAGGTGGCCTTTTGATGTCAGAGGGTCAAAAACTCCACCCTCAGATCATGCTAACACTGCCATTTTTCTGTATATATGTCCTATATAATGCCATGAACTCTGGCTACATTTGTGCAGAATGATCCTGTGACTTCATTTTTTCCCCACTGCCAATTACATTTCCCCACACCTCAGACCATCCCATTTCCATAACCCATAAATATCCGTATTATCTTCAGGGAGGCATATTTCAGAGCTATTCTCCCACCTCTTCACTCTATGCCCTTGTGAATAAATTTTTTTTTCTTTTGCAAAACCTATGTCACAGTA
This sequence comes from Cheracebus regulus, assembly GCA_963574635.1. Classification (NCBI taxonomy): domain Eukaryota; kingdom Metazoa; phylum Chordata; class Mammalia; order Primates; family Pitheciidae; genus Cheracebus; species Cheracebus regulus. The sequence goes on along the minus strand of CAUYQU010066461.1, from coordinate 1,858 downwards.
ATTGATTTACTGCTCAGGGCAGAATAGACCAGGACCTAGCTGGTAACAGTATCTGAGCACCACTTAGCATTGTATGTGGTCATGAAAAAATAACCATTAAACAAGAAAACATAACTGGTTGTTCTCTAGCTCTTGGTCTCTTAACACTTTCATCTCATTGTGATTAGATAACACCTACCCTAGAAGGGGGAGACATCCCTAAATTTGAAACATTCGGATATAAAATGTCCAAGTTGCTACAGAATAAAAGATCTAGAATTGAGTCTCTTATAAAATAATCATCTAACACAGACTGGGTGTCTTTATGGAAAGTTTAAAAAAAATTATTAGTACAACCTGGTATTTCATCTTCCTGACTTGGCATGTCAAGATGATATTGTCACGATCTCGCAATATAAGTACACGCCAATGAAAATCATCCTAATGGCTGACAAGAAAATAATCTGGACAATCAATAATCAGATATGTCCATACATCAGATGCAGAAAAATATACATCATGTTGAAACTTTAAAGCCTGTGCTCTATCAAAAAGTCAACAGTAATAGTGATAACAGGAATAGCAGCTGATTTAAAGAGTACTCACCATGCTCTAAGCCCTGTGCTGAATTAACCTTTGAATGCATTCCCTTCTTGAATCCTTCAACTGAGAGTTCCACCACATCCTCTCAAAACAAGTTCAATAACCAACAGAGTGAGACTCTGTCTCAAAAAAAAAAAAAAGTAAGTGAAACAATATTTTCAAAGCATTTGGGATTTCTTAGAGATGCTATGTAAACTCCAAATATGATTAATACAGCCCATATTACATAGGTTTTTGCAACAGATAGTACATTATTTATCATTTAGTATGTGAACATAAAATATGATTTTGACTAGGCACTGACAATAAATGAATGAAAATGAAAACATATTATTAAATAATTCTTATCTTTCTATAAATTTAGGTCTTAGAAAATGTTTAATTTCCAATTATTGGTATCAATAAAAGTACTCCGATACACAGTTTTTAAAGAACTACATTTTTCTTCATAATTATTTAGGCAGCATACTTAAAAATCTATAAAAGGTCAATATACAGAGTTCAGAATAAATGTATCTATAAAAATAACTTTTAAATTACTTCTTGATTAGCAAAAAGTCATAAAACATTTCATTAGTTCAATAAATTCAGGATATTTTTTATTTTTTATTTATTTTGAGACAGAGTCTTGCTCTGTTGCCAGGCGCCAGGCTGGAGTGCAGTGGTGCCATCTCAGCTCACTGTAACCTCTGCCTCCCGGGTTCAAGCAATTCTCCTGCTTCAGCCTCCTGAGTAGCTGGGACTACAGGCGCACATCACCCTGCCCAGCTAATTTTTGTATTTTAGTAGAGACGGGGTTTCACTATGTTGGCCAGGATGGACTTGATCTCTTGACCTCGTGATCCGCCTGCCTCGGCCTCCCAAATTGTTGGGATTACAGACGTGAGCCACTGTACCTGGTAATTCAGGACATTTTTTAAAGCAGAGTTTTAAATTTCTATTTTGTCAAAGCTAAAATAACCAACCATATAGTCTTTCAGAAACGAACTTCAAAGTATCAATATTTGTCATAATATTAAAAAAAAAACTAGTCAGGCAGGAGACTGGGGTTCATGTCCCCAGGGAAAAAAAAAAAAAACTTTATTGCTTCAGGTATGGTAATTAATCTTAATTGTTTGCTAGCCCTGATTCAGTATTTGACAGGCAATAATAGAAAATCTTAGGTTGTAAAATGGAAAATTTGGGATCAGGAATACAGTTATACAATACTCTTTTTTTTTTTTTTTTTAAGACCCAGTGTTGCAGGGTGCACCCGGCGACAAAGCCGGGTATGCAA
>CAUYQU010066460.1:0-22167 GCA_963574635.1 Cheracebus regulus | reverse complement strand
ATTCAAATAAAAAACTACTAAAAGTTATTGTATAAAATTTTTTCTTATATTTGTTTTACAATCAATCGTTTTTTTTTTTTTTTTTTTTTTTTTTTTTTGGAGACAGGAGCTTCACTCTGTCACCCAGGCTGGTGTGCTCACTGCAACCTCTGCCTCCTGGTTCAAGTGATTCTCCTGCCTCAGCCTCCCAGTAGCTGGGACTACAGGCTTGCACCATTACGCCTGGCTAACTTTTTGTATCTTTAGTATAGACAGGGTTTCACTGTGTTGCCCAGGCTGGTCGCAAACTCCTGGCCTCAGATGATCCACCCGCCCCGGCCTCCCAAAGTGCTGGGATTATAGGTATGAGTGTTACATTACACTTTAACATCTTTCTTTTTAAAATGTAAGGTTATCATATCACTTGTTATCATCCCTTAATTTTTTTTTTCCTCAGAAAAACTCTTTGAGGTATGAGAAGAAACTGGAGGATAGAGAGTTTAGAAAAGTCAGTGGATTGGTCAAGCTGTGACCTTCATAGCATTTAATATAACTTCTAGTCCAGGATAACTCATAAAATGTCCTGCAAGTGAAATGTAAAATAAATAATTATTCTTCCTTATAATGCGGTATATAATAATTGTAGACTATTTCTCATACAAATTCTTGTAAAATAGTTTACTAGGCATACTCTATAAATATACTGAAACTAAACATGACTTTAGTATAACATGAATTTAGTCTCAAAAACTACTGAGTTTTGAAGCTCGACTGATTCTAGATTTTTAAGTATTTATTTATCTTGCATAACTGAACGACAAATCTGCAATGACAGATATATATATATATATATATGTATATATACACACACACAGACACACGAACACACACACATATATGAATTTCAGTGACCAAGAATAAAGAAATAATGAGGTGTCATGATCAACTGAAAACTTAACAACTCTGTGTTTTAACAAAAAAAAAAAACAACTTAAAAATAATTTTCTAATGTCTCCAAGCCATAATTCTTCCCCATTAATGTCATAGTTTTATATATTCCTTTTATATAAATGAATTTTTTTGTACTAAATTATGTTTTGTGAAAATTTATCAGGAATTGCAATTATAAGTTCTTTTTTTGTGTCCATGTTATTACCTTTTACTAGAATAAATAATACCTGCAAGTATTAGATACACTTACTCATGTAAGTGTAGTTTCTGACCCTATCAATGTATTTCAATTCAATATATTACTAGCACAGAGCAGAGAAAGCACTCAATATATATTGATTTAAGTATAAATTAATGACTGGATAAAATAGCTTCATTGTCACACTACATATGAGACCGAGATACGTCTATGTATATCTCTATGTCAGGCAACAGAAATATAACTCTATTCCCACATATATTACATAATAGAAATGAAAGGTTTGGAAAACCCAGGTATTTTAGTTCCAAATTTTGTTTACTTTTAGCATTTATTTCTTCACAACCTACTTGTTGATAATTTTTACTCAGACCTATACACATAAAACTGCTAGCATATGCACAAACACATAAAACACACAAACACCCTCTGCATTGTCATTTATAATTTTGAAATAAATTAAAGTTTTAAGGAATAATTATAATTTTGTAATACAGATATAGAATATATTAATAAATATCTTCTCTTGAAATGATATTATACTTACTGGGAAAATTGTACCATGGATGTTTCCAGGGACAATAATAAAGATGTCATGACTGGTAAAATTTAAGGAACTTGGGTGATTTCAAAATATTTTTAATTTTTCTTATTTTAAAATTAATATCCTAGCTAAGACATGTAGCCTATGTCCAGCCCTGGTAAAACTCTGGAGTTCAGGACACACAGAAGGTTATGCCATTATCTGGTAGATTTTGACAGTACAAAATATCAATAGTTTAGGTAAAAAATTATTGATGAATTCATTTGGAATAATTTTTCCAAGATTTTTCAAATTAAGTTGAAATTATAGAAATATAATTTTTTAAAATATAGTTTTCCTCGATAAGATGTTTATGAAGAATTCTATGTACTGGTCATAGAAACAAGGGAAAATTATAAGGCCTAAATTAGTGGATAATATGTGGCATGCAGACATATAGGTAAAGGACTTTTGGATTAGGGAAATAAATGTTAGATCTGGTAGAACTAATTGGTAAATTATCAACTTGTTATTTTATAATATAGCTTAAATAACCCATAGTATCTGTTTAAAATTGGATTATATTTGTGCAATAATTTATCTCATCTTAACGTATAACCTAAACCTTATCAGTTAGCATGATGATATATGGGTCACAAAGTTTGCATAAGCACACACAAAAAAAATCCTAAAGTTAATAACTCAGGCATATTATCCTTAATTCAGTCTGTTAGGGGATGGAAATGACTTTATTTGAGAAAAATAATGTCTGTTGATAATTTTCTGTAGGCTAACTCACATTTTAGGTTGTTAATTCGCAGCAAAGAAATTTCTCCACAATTTACTAAAATTTCTAGTGACATGTTTTTTTAGAATTTAACAAAATTCACATCAATACATGTGTCACTTTTCTTTTGACAAACTTTTATCCTATTTATTTCACTCTTTATCCTTGGAGTTATGGTGACATAAAATAAAATGCTAACAGAGCGAGTAAAATATCATGGATTAATAACTAGTAACATTATACAAGGTTTGATAAGCAGACTAAAACTTGAAGAGGTGACAGCTCAAATAATGACTGATTCGGCAGCAGAAACAAAATGATTGCAGTCTTCTGAAAGGCAAGATCTACTTTTAGGGGAAAATGTGCTAAACAATCATGATTCTACCATGTTATACTTGGGAGAAAATAATTTTTTTTAACATTATATCTCCAGGACTTAAGACAGAGGCATTGTTCAAAAAATAATTTTGAATAGCTATATTTTAAAAAGCTGATAGCTAATTTAATGCTATCTTACTGTTATGTCTATTTTCCTAAAAAGAAGATATTGAAGTAACTGAAAACTCAAATTTCTGTTTCTTCTGAAACAAATTTCGCATTTTTTAAAGCATAGAGTTATAATGCCCCATGTTACCTAGTCTTCAATTATGTGCTCCTTTACCTCATTTCATTAATGACTTAAATTACTGAAATTGTGCCCTCAACCAGATTATAAATTTCAGAGTAGATACAGTGTTTTATCAGACTCTTTTTCTTCATATTTGGCCAGGTGGGGAACATGTAGTTTAGATACATTAGGAACTTGAAATAACAATATATTTTTTGTATTATTTTAATAATAATGTCAATCTCAGGACAACTTTACAGAAGATACTATATCCTTTAGTGTTTACTAGTCACAGTCAGAGTATTATTTGGATGACCTCTTTAAGATTCAGAAGGATATAGCCTCACAAATTAAAACCCAAATGCATAGAAAGAATTTTATGATATCTCTACTTTATCCTTTAAAATATGACAAAATGAGGACTTCCAGTTAGAAGATGGACTGAGACTGATTTGGATTGAAGTTGTTGCATACATGAAGATAATCTAAGAAGAGGAAAAAAAGTTAGAGAATATAAAAAGGTAAAAAACTAAAGAAGAAGCCAGAATGGTCATAAATATATGTAAAGAGGTTCAATATTGCTAAAAATCAAGACATACAAATCTCAACAATTGGGATCAACTATTATTTAATGATTAAGCTATCTTGGCCAAAATCTTGACTCTAGCACTCACTTGCCATGTACAATTTATTTAATATTTCTGTGCCTTCATTTTTCCTTTTGTGAACTCAGAATAATATAGCATCTACCTAATAAAAATACAATGTAAATTAAATTGTGCTACTAAAATGTCTAAATGAAGCCCTACTATATACTAATTACTCAACAAATGTTAGCTAGTAATAATGATAAATCATTCCACCCCTATGAGATTAACAACAATAATAATAGTTTAAAAAATAAAAGATAAACACAAGAGAATGTTGGCTGAAGAGGAATTTTTATGTCCTGCCTTGAGAAAAACTTGACATTTTTAAAGTAGAAATTGTCAAAATATGTATAAGCATTTATATTACAGTATTATTTATATCTATAAAAATTGGAAACAATACATATGTTGGTATAGTCATGTTATCAAAAAGAACACAATAGTTAAAGTGAATAAACAAGTAAATTAATGGAAAGACTCGTGCATTTTGCCTCTTTTCTTATGTGAAACTTACTGTAGGATAACAAAGTATTTTATGAAAGGGCTAGGAAGGAGCATGTGAACCAGAATATAACTGTTTTGCAACCTTTAATGAAATAATAAATGTAGGCTGTGGCTGCAAACATCACAGATAGGGAAACATTCTGATGTAAGCACACAACACCCACCTATGATATAATCTTGCCAAAAAACAAACCTGAATCTCACTACCAGTTTATAGGAAATAAAGGCAAAAGAACAACATTTTGAAGTTAGCAAACTCTAGATCTTGAGAAACTATAAAGGCAAATGAGTGGGTATCTCTAATGAATAAATATCCAGGGAAGAAGAGAAAGAGAAAGAAAGAAACAGAGACACAGAGAGACAGAGATTGACTTTAGTTATAGATAGAGCTTAAAACATATTTAAAATGCATCTTTAATTCTAATTAGAAAAATGCTTTAAATTTTTTAAATAAAGGAAAACAATACAAAAGTTTTAAACACTATTTGATGAAAATAAATATTCTTAATTATTTTGAGCACAATAGTATTTTTGTATTTTTAAAAATCTATTATTTTTACAGTAATATATTCAAATGTTTCAGAATTAGATTATATTCTATTTGTGATTGTCTTTATATCCATATGGAAAGGGGAATTTTTATATGGCTGAAACAAGAATACTCAAGCATTGAAAATTATTGAATCTGGAGAAGGGTAAATTATGACATTCTATTTTTGAAGACAGTTTAAGTTTTTCATTAAAAATGTTTTAAAAACTGGGTACACATATACTTAATTAAAATATTAAAATGCCAACTAGAAAAGTATACATATGGAAGCTTCATTTATTATCTATATTTTTATATATAAATATATATGTATACATGTATATGTAAAAAATATACATTTGTACATGTATATGTAAATATGTATACACACACATGTTAGGGGAAATTCATAATATTTTTATCATTTTCAAATACTAGTATTATTTTTCATTAATCTGATATGACCCTGGCCACCTGTGAGAAATAAGGAACATTAGCTAATCAAGCTTGCTTCCATATATTATTATCTCGACATAATAAAGGTATCATTATGTCTTGGTAAGTTCAAGTCTGAATAATTGAAAGTGCAATCTTCTTGTCCTCTTTTTGCTGACGTAACAAAGTATAGTTATATTAACTAGAATAAAATAAAATTAGCATTTCCTCTTTATATTAGATAAATGATAACTATAATTCACAGTAAAAATAAAAAGTTTAGTTACAGATTACACTTATCTGCTAAACTATATCTCAAACTTAGCTTGCAAAATGATCAATTTTCTTGTTTAAGACCCAAGAAACATTTCAGAAATTAATTATTGTATTGTCATGTTTCAAGTGCATATGTTCTTAAGACAACTTTTGTGCTTTATCCTGGGAATCTATAAATAACCACATTTTCTTATCTGTCAACTAAATCAGAGATACCAGTTACCAGGTGACTCATACCAGCAATTTAGAAAATAAAAATCCACCTCAAATTTCGTCTTCAATTTAAAATTTGTTGAAATGTAACATTACCTCATCAAAATATTAAATAACAACTGACTATATTATTCCATGTCTGTACCTCTGTTTTCTAGGATTTTTTAAATAATAATTACAAAAATAAAAAACTCAAATGCAAACTTGAGTTACAAAATAAAAATGAAAACACAAATGCAAACTGGGTTTATCAACAAGAAAGGAAATTACCACTCAGATGTATTTTTTAATGTTTTATTTTACTTTGTATTGCTATTTTAATTCATGAGTTAGAAAGGCTTTAAAGCCTTTCCTTCAAGAAAAATTGTTTGCCTAAAAGTACAGCTCTGTACAGAAATCTGCATTTTATTACTAAATCACGTTTTTTTTATTCATTTGTTATCAGTCTTGATTCTTATATCATAAAAGCTCTTTGAGAATAGGAAATTAATGTTAACTCTAAAGAAACATCATTAATAAATTTATAACAAAAATGTTATGCATTTAGTGGTCTCAAACCTGCATACTAAAAGTGACATTTCTTCAGGGAAAAAAAAATTTCCATTGTCACCATCAACAGTAAAAAGATATACTGTAAGTATACTTCAGGGGGTCATCGGTTGTAAGACAAGGGAGACTGAATACAATAGTAATTTGTAGAAGGAATGTTTCACAGCAAGTCAATTAGAACAAAAATTATGTCGCAAAACTTGTTTTTTAAATAATTCATAGACATTAGCATTTTTTTTATTTTTTTAAATTAGGTAGGAAACTTAGATTTCCTATTAACATGGACCACAATCCAGTGAACGACTGCTCAGCTTATGTGGTACTCCATAGTCTCTACCCTTTTCATTCCCTTTCCATCTTGCCTATCTATTGGAGAGGAACACAGCCAAGCTCCAATTCATCACTGCTATACACAGTTTCCCTGCAATGCTGCCACTGGCAGCAACTCCCTCCATCTGGCCTTAGTCTGAGCATGGTTTCCTCTACAACTGTTGCCAGTCTGTTGCCATAGCAGCAGCTAAGAGGACTATGACAGGATGAGAAAAGAATAAAAGCACACTCCATTTTCATGCTTCTTCTCGTGATTCTGTAATGGTTCCAAGGTACCACTAAAAATGTGATGGAAAAAATAAAAACAGCTTCACCAAAGATACTCACAATAAACATCTTTTTCAAAGGGAAATAACAGTATATAAATGAGGAACATTCAAGCCTGCAAACTGGGAATAGAGGAGCACCCACACATGGTCAGAAGGTGACCCACGGATTATATGAATATCAAATTATGAAAATGATAAAGGAGAGTCTTTAGGCCTTTTTAATGAAAGATTAGAAATACAAGCTATAAACATATGCGTTAGATCAATGTTTGGAAATTCTTCTTAACTAAAAATGTGCAGTAATTCCTTAAATAGCCACATCAGTATTTGAATAAACATAAAATTTTCCAGTAACTTTATTAAAATTCTATGTTAAAAATAGTTACCTATATTTCTGAGTTCAAAAGTATAACTTTATATATGTGCAGGAAAATGTATCTTATCTGAATTTCACCAAAACCTTATTTTAATTCTATAAATTCTGAAGATTATCAGATATACACACAAACATTGTCTACAGAAAGGCAACTTACCATAAACAAAAGCATTGGAAATTAAAAGAACAACAGAAATCAATGAATTCTAATCTTACCTTAAAAGCCTTCTGTGAAAGATTTTAGCAAACAGAAATATTGCTAACTCTTAAGGTTCATGTGATGAATATTGAATTGTAAATATATGTGAAAATGTCATCTTGTTTTTCTCCAATCTCCAAGTAGGACTACAGAAACTTCCCAAAGGCCACTGCATCTTACTTTTGAAAACCATAAGGAGTTTGATTACACCACCTGTTTTACAATCTAGGCTATCCTCTGTGTTCACAATTTTCACCTGTTTGTAATTGAAAACCATAAATAGTTACATTACACCACCTGTTTTACAATCCAGGCTCTTCTCAATGTTCACGATTTTCACCTGTCTGTAATTAAAGCTCATGGAGCGCTTCAGTAGATAGCTCACCAACATTTCCTCAAATATTTAGCATTATCTCTGCTTCTATACTCAAACATTATGCACTGTCTTTCTGGGAAAAACTGGGGAAAGAAAAAGACAAGGGGTATGTCCTACTTATAATCATACCACTGAAAAGCTTCAAAACTCAGGGTATCTTCAATGAAAATTCTGGTATTTTCAAGCATTCACATTTAAAGTCAGACTTTTCTGTATAGAATATCTGTGATATAATATCACCCAATAATAATTATTTATATACTGATTTAGGTGACAGAATATAAATAAAGCTTACTAATAAGATTGTTTTAGATTTAGGATGGATAAATTTGAAACAGATGATGCAAGTAGGCTATATTGTATTATTTAGTTTGATAAACTAATAGATAAAGCCACAAAGCTGTGCCAAAGAGTTTGGCTTCCAGGTTGAAGCCTCATGAAACCCAAACAAGCTAAGCCTGATGAACAAATGGTTTTCATCATTATTTTTATTTGCCATAATTCAATTTATCTTAATATCCAGCCTGCGTGTAAAAAAAAAAAAAAAAACACTATTTTATTCAAGTCTGCAAATGTTTACTAAGTTCTCACTTTGCCCAAGCACATGGGTAAAATAATGATTTTCCTCACTTTCAAGTCCTTTAAACATGACTAATACACAATATGCTTCCTTATGTGAGCCTTACAAATGATAGTTAATGTTGATGTTTAACATGTCAGCATTATATCATTATCTGCTAAATCAATCTTGCTTATTTGTAACTAGGAGTGCACCTCATAGTGGAGCGGTGAGATTGCCACATATATCAGAGGTGAAAGTAACTCTAGAGATTTGGTTGTGCCAGGGAGTTAGGCACATTTAGGCTCTTTGGTAGAGCTGTATGATGAAGTAGATGAGATGTGTTTAAACTTACAAATTTAACTAGACATGCTGACAGGCTGAGGAAGAGAGAAAAATAAAGAAAAAAAAGCATTTGAATAGTGCCAGAGACTTCAGTCACCACCACATTCTAAGCCTACATGCTGCAGGTTGAGCATGAACTGCACTGACAAAAGTTCAGATTCTTCTGTTTCTGTGTTCCTCCAACAGTAGGAGCATCTCAGTGGGCCATGTGTGATTCCAGTATTTAAAGATAGGACTTCATTTAAAATGCTCTGAAAATTCAATCCAATTATGTCAACTCATGTTCCACTAGAAGAAAGTGATATATTCTAATTTGAGAGGAGAGGCTGGCTATGTTGGAGCTATTGACAGATATATCCAGTATGTGGCTGTTACGAATATTTTCAAGGAATTTTTTTCACTATAACAAGATGAAATTTTGAGTCTAAAGAATAGTATTGAAATACATCTTGTTGTGGAACAAGTAATTATTCTTCAGGCCTCACATGGCCTGGTTCAAACACCATCCGGGCCATACAGCAAAGCTGTTTTTGATTCCAAAAATCATCGTGGGAACTTCTAATCATTAATTTAGCTTCCCTGCCACCTGAATAAGTGGCAGGAATTCCCCAGATACTATACACTAAAATTATCCTCTCTCAGATGGAATATCATCCATGTAAATTAATAAAATTGAATTATACCGAACATCTCACATCTGATATCCTTTTGGCAAATAATAATTACATTTGAATGAAAAGACAACCTGTCTTCAAGAGCTTATGTTCTATTCAAAAAAATGGTATGACTTGATATCAAGGTTGAAAATTTGTAATATGTTCTCCAGAAGCATATATGGAGTGACTAACACCATCTGCATAAATAAAAGAAAATTTCCCCCAAAAGATAAGTCTTCAGATGAGTCTTCTAAAGATTTATGAGATTTCCATGCAGATAAGACGTGAAAACATTATTTTAGAAGTGTGAATAAACACAACACAAGAACTGAACTGAGCGCTCAGGAACATTCTATCATATGACTAGAATATTGCCTCAAGAGAGCTGGGATTTGTTATGTTGTTCATTATAAAATTCTTTCCTAGTTCCTACTATGGAGTCTGGCTCACAGCGGATACTTAATAAATCTTTATTTGATTAAGAGGTAAGTGTTTGTAACACATAATCATCTGAAGTGAGTATACCAAATATAATTAAAATTAGGCTAGAGTGTGATTTGACAGGAAACATTAAATAAAAAATGAATAGAAGAGAAAATTTTGTATCTATCTCATTTAAGTTTTGGCATCCCAGCCCTGTTGTGATGACTAACTAAAGAATGAGCACTTGATTCTACCATGTTGTCAACTAACATGGCTGCTCTGTCTCCAGCCATAACATCCACATTCCATGTGGGCAAAAGAATAAAGGAGTAGAAAGAGGATATATCACCTCCATTTAAGAACAAAAAATTTATTTAATGATATCTGTTATATCCCATTCTCAATAACTGTCACATCTATCTCCAAGAGACCTTAGAAATACAGAGTTTATTGTTGGTGTCCATATCCAGTTAATATTTAGTGGTCCTATTAAAGGGAACAAAATTGAAAATAAATATTGGGGGAAATTAGCAATCTCTTCCTCCCATTTTAATGGAGTTTGTATTTCATCATGTAGGTAATATGATGTAAGCAGTTACTTAATAAATTTTTAACTTTATAAAAGTTAATGACACCCGCAGTAGCAGTGAGTATACCCAGTACCTAGATGACAGTTTCTAATGCCATTCTCCATGAGCTCTCCATGGCCCAAAATGAAACAAGTTAAGAAATAAAATAAATAATGTATTATTAGAATACAAGCCAAAGTATAAAATAAATTTCCACAAGCCCACTATAAAATAAATAAATGATTAAATCAAGAGATAAATGGAAGAAAAATCTCCTGTGCAGAAGAATTCCAAATAAGTTACATAGATATACTCCCTTAAAGAAGATGGAGCAAACTTCCCATCCATTAAGTGTACACTGCATGTAGTGACTTCCTTCCAAGAAGATTAACTTCAATGATATGTAATATTCAGAGAATGTACCCTCGATATGGATGTTCTATCAGAGAATGGTATATTACTTCTGTGGTTTTTCTCCCAAAGACTTACAACTCGTGTGTAACTCTAATTTAATAACAAACTCTAATTTAATGACATTTGATATAATAGTTTCTTCAAACTGTCAAGGTTATAAAAATTAAGGAAAGTCAGAGAAAATGTTAGTTTAAAGGTGACTAAGGAGACATGAAGACTAAATGTAATGTGCCTTTTGAATGAGATCCTAGAACAGAAGAATGTCGGTAAACTAAAAAAAACTAAGCAAATATGAATAAAAATATGAGCTTCAGTTAATAATAATCTATCAGTATTGGTTCATTAGTTTGTCAGACATATCATAGTAAGATGTTAATAAATAGAAGTCTCTATGTACAGTATATGAAAACTGTATTTATACATTTTCAGCAAATATAAAACTATAACAAACTAAAAGTTTACTTGAAAAGTTATAATGCTGAATGTAATAAGTTCTGCAAAAGGAACTTATTTATTTCATGGCCTGTAAAGTTAAGGATAAGATATGCATCTTTATATAACTTACTAGTGTCCTGTAAGTCTCTGTGTAAGCAACTAGCCAGCTTTCCTAGATGAACTCCTTGATCGTCACTTTCTATTTCAAAACCCTATTTTATTTCTCATAAACTTTAGAATAAAAGTATTTCAACCATATTTAATTCATTTTATGTATTACCCCGGTCAAAATAATTTTTTCCAAAATGCTATTTGCTAGGAACACTTTAATGTCTTCTGAAAACTCAGTGATCCTGTCTTCTGGAATATGATAAGGTTAATGCAGTCTAAAGTGCTAAAAAAAAAAAAGTTGAACAGCCCTTATGTAAGTTGTAACTCAATTTTTTACTATTTTTCTATTTTAGGGATTAACTAATTTCAGACTCAAATATTAGAAAGCTGGCCCCATAGGGCTACTTTCCACACCTAACTAGTTGTTAACAGATTAGTATGTATAAGACAATATCATTTTATTGATAATCCCCTAGTCAATAATTTAAATGCAGAGTCATATAATCTACTTTTTTTCTACAAAATATAATTTTTAAAAAGTCATGCCCCATGCATTTATTTGTTTATTTATTTATTCATTGAGTTGCCTTTCTTTAAAAAATACTACTCCAGAGGACAATGCCCTGGTCAAGGTATGGCACTGAATTCCACAGAAGCCATGGTTACATTGTTCAAAAGATTCTATATGAGCATACTCTGAAGCATACAGAGGAATTCAGAAGATAAGTTAAAATATAAAATGTGATTACAAATATTACCCAGTTGTACCAAGTTACTGTAAAGCAAGCTTGATTTACCAAAATAGAGACAAGTAAGCCTGATGGAAATAAAAGGCTAATATGACGTTTTAGATGGAGTGAAGTAATATTTAATAGAAAAAAAGTATTTATTTATCAACATCCATTTACTAAGTTCCACCTCATGCCAGACTCCGACTTTAAAAATTAATAAAGTACATCTCCATATTTCAATAATGTACAGTTCTGGTGAAATATAGAGACATAAAAATACAATATTATAACATAATATAAACTATATTTCAGAGATGCCCACACGGTGTTAAGAACACATATGCACAATACACATATAGCAAAATGCCCCTAGATTTTGGCATTACAAGTAAACATAAATACATCCAGAAAGTAACTGAAGTTTAAATTTTGAAAAAGAATAGTGAACCAAGTATATTACCTACTTCTGTTTTATAAAAGGGGATTATTTATGATAAAACAAAATGTAAAATTATAATGCATGTAATTCTGAAGAAGCCTGGAATGAGAGCTTATGGGAAAGTATATATGATGTTAAAAAGGAAAAAGGGATCCAGGAAGCTAGGAAAAATCTATGTAAAAACCACATTTTCCTCATGATAAATTACAGAATATAGGTAATTCCTACATAAGAAAACTCCTTTCAAAATTATAAACCATCAAAGCTCGACTAAGTTGTTATACAGACCAGACCTGGACTGGTACTGGTTCCTGGACTATTAGGAACCACGTTGCACAGCCTGTGGTGGTGAGAGGCAGGTGAGCAAGCACCACCTGAGCTCCGCCTCCTGTCAGAACAGCAGTGGCATTTGATTGTCATAAGAGCGTGAACCCTATTGTGAACTGCACCTGCAAGGAATCTAGGTTGCATGTTATCCTTATGAGAATCAAATGCCTGATGATCTAAGGTGGAACAATTTCATCCCGAAACCAACCCCCGACCCCTGACTGTGGAAAAATTGTTTTCCATGAGACCAGTCCCTGGTGCTAAAAAGGTTGGGGACTGCCGCTATAGCCTCATTATCTATAAAACTTCATAGATTTCAGACTCGCATTAAGGTAGATACATGAAATTTAGAAATTTGCAAGAATTTCCATAATTATACACATTTTTAAAAGGACATAAACTGTTCAAATTTAAAGGGATCCCAAGGAACAAGAAGAAAACATGGAGCAATGATCAACCTCTTGTTATTTCCTTTGCTAATAAGTTTTTACCTGCTAATTGTTCCCTAAAAGGTACAGGATAGAAACTGTATATTGAAGAAAGGTTAACAGTGGGAACATCCTAAGACCAATGGACAGTCTTAGAACACATTGAATGAAATTTCTACTCCTTAATTTCTGAGTTTGAAAAAGCATAACAATTTATATATCCTATGAATTCTGATTAAAAACCTAATGCTATTATTTAACATTATTAGGAAATAATATCCCAATTTTTAAAATTCTACCTGAAATATATTGCACTCTTTCCTAATATTTCATTACTGCCACCATCATCCCTTATTTGAATCACAAAAATAACCTCCAAAGCAGTATCTTCCAATATTTTTCCTTGCTTCAATCCTAGAATCTGGCTGTAGCCAGATGATCTTATTGAAATACTGACTTGATCATGTAATTCAGAACTTTTAAGGACTACTCCTTAAAAAGTAAGACCAAATTTCTTCCTGAGTTCAAAAGCAGGTACAAATAGTTCTAATTCTATTTTTCAAGAATTTTACATTTATTTCTACCTCAATGTTTAAGCATTCTTTATCAGAAAACTACCCTTTCCGAAATTCATTCCTGTTTGTTAATCTGACCACATTGGAATAACCTTGGCCTCATCCTGCCCTGGCTTGGAATTTCTACCCATTTCTCAAAATCAGCCCATAGAGGCAACCTTTTTAATAAAGTGGTAAACAGAATACACATTTGGCAAATGTTCATGGAATTAATTTGAAACCTATTTAGGGTATTTAGTGTAAGAAATTCATGACAAAAAACATGCAGAATTTACTTGAATATTTTTGAACTTATTTACTACTTCATGAGGCATTATTGCAATAAGTTGTTTCTTTCTGTTGAATTGAAATCTGTCTTCTTGAAATTTCAATCCCTCTATTCTAAAAATGCTGCTTTGAGTGTTTTTAGATGTATTCATTAATTTTTATAGGTAATATGCTTTCTTATTTCTTATTTATTGTGATAATTTAGATATAAGAACTATACAATTAGATGTATGTCTATAAAACCTTTTCATGATATATAGACCCTATGTGCAGTTTTCATTTTAACATATGGAGGACAGAAGAAATATCACAGCTGATGTCAAAATATGTGACAACGGCTGCTACACTTCTACATTAGATTTTGAAAAATCCATCAAGCTGTAATAGGTTTCTTTTTTTCTTATGGATAACCAATTTACTTGCCCAAAGAAGTTCTGATTATCAGAATATATACTATAATACATTAACCCATGGTATCAAATTAGGAAACCTAAAATCTTAGCATTTTAACCCCAAATCATCAATAAAGTCACCGTTGAAATTGCAGAACTCTGTCATTCATTCATTCAATAAATACTTACTGAATATCCGTTGATGTCTTAGAGAAACATGAACAAAATAATGTAGCAATAAGTACCATTCAATTCAATTCAAAATATGTATTATACTTTTATTCTACATCTGTCTTAACTAAAGAGATACCAAATTTATCTTCAGAGCTGTTATCACATACCAGGAATGGCAAGTATGTAAGTCGAAACAGGTTGGCTAATGAATAAATAAATAGAGTATTCCTGAATGATACCATAAGAAAATGAGGCAACAGTTCTACTAACGTCTCACATAGAGAGAATACAGACAAAGAGTTCACCTGGCCATCCAGCTACTTTATACTCAACCTACAACCACATTATGAAACATATCTTTTCAGATTCTAAGAATGCCTGCTACTGGTTTCACAATAAATATATAAACTTTGAATTTTAACTTAAAAAATAATGTCAAAATTTTCCCACAGGATAAAACAAAATATAAACCCATCAAAATGCTTTATTAAATCTACCACCAAAAATGACTCATAAAAAAATACAAAAATATGATTCACAGAGACTAACCCTTTCTGATATATACATGCATGTCAACTTTTAATTCATGATTCTAAATTGGGAAACCCCAAAGAGCTATTTTTTAATATCCTAGCCCTATTCTTATTTTGCATCACTATCTGTCACATATACCTCATCTAGTGTTATTGTTTATTGTATCATTACACAAATACCTAGATCATTCCCACGGTTGCTCTTTTGGAAGGGGTTTCCTCGATGGAGTTGACTTATCCTCTAAATTTGACCCATTCTTTTCAGCTCAGTTCACATCTTCTCTTGTCCTTTTTGCCCTTACCATCTTCTTTAAACATTGAGCACTTTTTTCTACTTGAACTACTAGAGTACTTGTAGGTGGGGTGAAACTTTTGAAATTTGATTAAATACAGTATACCTTCCATATCCCCAGAAGAATGGTTCATAGAAAGTGGTACATAATTTTAAAAACTAACTTTTTAAAGAAAGAAATAAGAAGTGATCTTTTCTTCTCGTTACTTTTTTTCTTCTAGTCCTTTCAGCAGTTCTTTGGATGCAAAGATAAGATAGACAATATTCATAAATAAACTTCCTCTAATTAAAATATGCCATAATTTGAATCTGGCAAATTAGTTTGTGGTATTAGACATATTTTTGTAACTCTATTGGAAGTAATTTTCCTGGTTATATAAATTGCTCTAAACTTTGTTAACTCCAGGATTAACTGCAAATTGATCCTTAAAATATTCTACCATAGAGTAGTTTGATTAATAAGCCTAAGCTAATTATGTCTTGAGGATTACTGAAGTCTCTCTCTGATTTTTCATCTTATACTTCATATTTGATAATACTTGGTATCTTATCAAATATTATTAGTTCATATTCTGTCTTATTAGAGCCAGAGTACATTAAGCATTTAAAATTATGATGTTCTTCATATCATGTCCCATATATTATATATGTGTTAACTTATTAGTTGTCTCATTGAAGTAAACAAATTTCTTCCATTAAGTTTCTCAGGATAATATGCAAGATCAGAAGTCCATGGACTCTAGACACAATTCCTTCTTTATTTATTTATGTCCTAAAGAGAATCATAGGACTCTGTGGAAAACTATGTTAGAAAAAAAAATTGTAAGACTGCTTGGAGCCTTTATTGACATATTCTGAAGGCATTGATTTCATAAATGGGAATAAGTCATAAGTGTAAATTGTGTGACATCAATATAGACTCCTGGATATTGATAGTTATTAAGAACCTACATCATAATTCAACCATGATATTCGGAATGGACAGGAATAAACTCTAATCAGACATAATTTCTAGTAGGGTAAAAATGGAAATTCATTCATACTACTACTTCATTATTAATAAATTGATTCTACTTTTGGATGAGTTTGTTTCATGCTTTCCTTTTGATTCTCACACTCTCCCCATCATACACACAAATATACATGTATGAATATTCATGCATACAGTCATATTGTAGAAAACAGATATTTTCCTGAATATACATTATCATATGGCCTCAAATCTGATCTTCTGTGGCAGAGACTATATTCCCAATTGCCCCTTTTAAAAAAAACAACATGATTTCATTGCGGTCAGAACATTGCTCAGATAAAAAAAAAACCTATATTTCCCACCCACCGTTTTAAATAGAAATGCCCATGTGATGTCAGTCGAAATATTAGCTTTGAGGTTCCAAGGAGGCTGACTCAAATAGTGTATACCCTATTACCATTGGTTCTTCATGTTTTTTTCTTTTTGAAGAAAACCTGCCTGAATTACAGCAAAGATCTTGTAAACATAAGAAAAAGAAGCACAACCTGAAAATTTTGGCAAAGAAAGCTAAAAGGAGATAAAAATGTCTCTGATGAAATGATGTTGTCACCATACCAGCCTCTTATGGCCTATCTTTGGACTTCTCTTTATTTGGAAAAAAAACAATTTTTAGCCACTGTAATGTAAGTTACTTGCTATATGTAGTCCACTGCAATTTCTACTGATCCACCTTCCTAAATTGTGTCAGAAATAAGAATTTCAGATAAACTAATGTTAAAATTAAAGCAATTAATTGTGGTTGATGACATTTAGCATTCAATTGGTTCATAGCTAAAAGGTTCAAAGTGTAAGTTATATTGATTTGTCCAGAGTGATAGATTGAAACAACTTTATCTTAGAGGATTAACCAGAAGGTTACATCACTTCAGATTACTGAAACCACAGTCTATGGTGTAGAACATTTGGCACATCAATCATTTATTTGCATCAAAGTAGACCCTAAATTGTTGTGGGCAAAATCTTGACTTTGTTTTCGGGCATTCCATGGTTTCATATCTACCAAGCAGTATGAGAGGCCTCTCTTTAAACTAACGTCCCTGTCAATCTCCCCATATTGTTCAAGATGTCAGCTGCTGGGCAGACGCATGGGGTGTGGCAGCCTGATCATAGGACTGGCAGGATCATACTGGATACTAGGAAGCATCTCCTGATGGCATAGGGATGACTGGTGGTCTGAGTAAGATAAGCAGGACTTGGAGTACAATAAGTAGGTTATATTGAGAGTGCAGGAAACCTAAGATAGGCACAGCTTGAGGAGAAGGCCCGAGGACGTAAATATTGTGACCCTGCTGGAAGAGACCATTCTGTGGACAATCCCTTCCGGAGGTGAGAAAATCAAAATGGCATGTGAAGAAAGATTAGAGCAAATGAAAAATTCATCCTGGGAATCAGAAAACAACAGAAAGGATACAGTTAGATAGTGAAGTACTTTGGGCTACTAATTTGTTGAAAAAAGGGAAGAGAATCTTAGCATATGGGGAGTAAAAAGTAAACCCTGAAGAAATTAGGAAACTCTGTATTACAGTCCCGAAAACAACTGTTTCCTATCCTAAGAAAAACTTTAAAAATGCCTTCATAGATCTCAACAGACAAAAGGTACTGATGTAAAAGGTATTGATATACATATAAAAATGTAGATATTTACACATAAATATAAAAATTAAAAACATATATAATTTTCACAGAGGGCATTAAGACCATCTTGGTAGCTGATTAGCAGAACAAAAAGAGGGCCATCAAAATCAAATTATGCTAGCATAAATTACAGCCATATTAATTATAGGAATCATAACCAATTTTATTAGAAGGAATTTAATGCTTATACTTGAAGAAAAAAATAGGCTGGCTACTGAGAAATGAGAATGAATTGTCTCCTACTAACTCATCAAGATAATGAGAAGATCACAGACCACTCCTATGAGAAGTTGAGGAAGATGACCAGGCAAGACTGAGAGAAGCTTGTGAATCCTGAAAACTGCTTATTGTTTACATTGATAACTATAGGATATACTATAAATCAAACACACACACACATACACACAGTGTCCTCTCTAGAGCCCTGCTAATTTGTTAGTAGGTAAGTCCAAAGAGTAGGCCCTGCTAGTTCTACTTTTTGCCTGCTGGGGTCTATGATATTGAATTTGCAATATTTTGAGAAAAAACAATGTGCAGTTTTCTCAGAAGGACAAGCAGTGAGTATTGTGTTTACTTCCCATTGACATGTTTTCCCCCTCAGTAAACAAAAAGAAATATGTGTGGAGTGTGAGATTTTATCACATAAATTTTTAAAAACTACTTATTCAATAATGTCTTTCATTCCAAATTGCTGATATGGGTCTCAAAATCTCATTGTTCATTGAAACCGGTCTTGGAAAATCTAGGAGGGACCAAAAGGAAAATTTTATTTTCTGTCTTTCACAAACTTGCTGTATCATTTTAAAATGTATTTTTCTTTTTACCATTTTAGCTCTTATTTATTAAACGTAAAATAAACTTAACCACGCGGTTAAAAACGTTTATAGGTGATTTTTACATAATAATTAGGTTGGCTTTCTATAAAAACATGTGTTTACCCATAAGAGTTAATATTGGTTATCTGCATTCTTAGTACCTGTAACACTTGAATTGATTGCCACACAATACTGATCAAAATCTTAGCGGATAAAAATAATATTTATGTATAACATTTATGACTAAAGATTATGGGCATTAATCACTATATTATCAAAAGTATAAGCAGTTCACATATGTGTGCTTAGATTAGTCCATTCTGTCACAGCCCCTCATCTATATTGTTTTACTTAGCCTACTCTCATTGGAGTAATCTTTACGTTGTTTGGGCATTACTACATTGGTCATATGAGAACATGGCACAAAAACATCTTATGAAACTCATTTTTAATTATCTGTAGGAGAATATTGAAGTCATTGCTCATTGCATGACATTCTTACCTCTTCATGGGTATTCACTGGAAATTATTTGTATCTGCTCCCGTGCCAGTCTTTGGAATATGTGTATCTCCTAGTAATTAGTTTGTATTTAACTTATGGACACTGATTTAAGCAACTTGTCTTAACTAGCCTTTCCACTGTCTGCTACAAAGCACAGAACTGTATTTGTTATTCACCATGCCAGTACATTACAAATTATGGTATTTCATGTACTAATCTTTTCACATTCACTTTCCTTCCCTGACCCGATTATGTTTCGAATTTCTTTACAGATTAATTTTAATATTATTATATGATGCTTATTTTATTAACTATCAAAAGTTTCTCTTTTGTGGACAAGGCAGTATACAGAAGCATCTTAAAAATAAACATTCATCTATGCATTCATTCAATAAGTATATATTGAGGACTTACATAATGGCAGAACCTGTATAAGGTGCTGGTTTACAATGGAGAATAAGCAGCTTCAAGCAACTTCTTTTATAGATGAAAAGACATACTACTCAGGCAAGTCATTATAATATAAGTGTTATCATATGCACAATGTCCAGAAGTAGCATAAAGGGTAAACAAGTCTCTTTTAGAAGAGAGATACTGTATCAGTCATGGCCCTACCAAGAAAAACATGTCATATGCAAACCAGATACTTTCCTAAGAGTTTTTAAAAGAAAATAATTTAAAGGGCCTGGGTAAGAGTTCGTAAGAGATGATGACACAGATCCCTGAGGCTTGTAGCATCAGGGAGTCCTTGAACACTTGGACCTGAAGAGGTGAAAGCAGAGCTTCAGGAATCCAAAGAAAGATAAATATATAGAGAAAGCACTCTAAAGGAGAGTAAAACCAACTCAAGGGTCTTTGCAAAGAGGGAGCCAAGGAAACAAAAGCTGTGAACTCCCTTGCAACATGCTCTTTTCCTAGCTTCTGGCACCTCCCATTGGCCAAACTTAAAAGGAAGCCACAGAGAAAGTGTGTTAGTTTCCAAGGGCTATGGCATAAGTACTACAAACTAGATAGATTTGAATAGAAATTTATTGTATCACAGTTCTGGAGGCTAGAAGTCTGAAATCAAGACGTCAGCAAGGTTGGTTTCTTGTGAGGTCTGTGAGGAAGAATCTGTTCCATGCCTCTCTCCTAGGTTCTGGTAGCCTCAGGAATTGCTTGGCTTGTAGATGGCATTATATCTCTTCACATCATCTTCCCCTAATTCATCTGTGTCTTTGTGTCTAAATCAACCCCTTTTATAAGGATACCAGTTATGCTGGATTAGGATCCATGACAATGACCTCATTTTAACCTGATTACCTCTGTTATGACCCTATTTCCAAATAAAGTCACATTTGGAAGTACTAGGAGTAAGTACTTCACCGTATCTTTTGCAGGGAGGGGATAAAATTAACCTATAACAGCAAGGAGTTCCATTACTGTTGTCTAAATATTAAATATCATTATAATTTTACTCATTATCAGCAAAGATACAGCCTGGCAGTTTTCACTAATCATTAATCAGCTATGTTATTAAGTGAGGGAATTATTATCTTTGGTAGAATAATTTTACAGAGCATTAAGGTAAAGACTTTCAATTTAAAACTCAGAAGGTTTTAAGAATATTCTAGAGTCATACTGGTATGGATGAGATTGATTTACTCAGTTTAAATTGTTCATAAATTTTAATACACTATAAACGAAATGACTTTGAAATTTTATTCAACTATATGTTCCTGTTTCTTACCTAATAGTCATGTATCTAACCTAATAACCAAAACTTAGAGATCTTGATTTTATTCCACTTTTTTAACACATAGAAATTTAGTTTCTTAACTGTATTTCTAATTTCATTTCCCTAAGTTGTTAAAAAAAAATCATGTATCCAGAATTACTTTTGCTGTTATTACCTTCAGCTTCATTTTAGACTATACACTTAACCTTACTGTGTAAATCATTAAACGTATGTGATTGTTTTCATAGATTATGGAAATGATCATTAAAACCTTTGTTCAAAATCTTCGTCTGAAACACTAGTGTCACATTTACTCATTTGAATTAAATTATGCATTAAGTCTCAAACCTGTGCACCATGAAACCACAGTATCGTCCTCAGCATCAATCTCCTTATATAAACTTCATCACTACAATACTCCTGCAGTAATTGAGGAGGAAATGCAATTTGAATCAAAAATTAATCTTGCTTAAATTTCCTGCAGTTTTATCCAAAAGATACTTTGACTTAGTAGAAATCTTTAAAATGTGAGTCTCTTTTCATTAGCAAATTGAAAAAAAAATATTTAAAACAATGAACACTTAATATCCTAATTTTAATCAGGGTAACATTTTTCCTAAATTAAAAAGCAAACATACAAAGTATGATAGTTTCTTTGCATGAAATTAAACTCTTAAAAGAAAATTATCCTTGTCTGCAAGGAATATACACAGAAAATTTGGGTAACATTTAATTTTGCCTTTAGTTTAGAAATGGTTTAATGTTGACCTCAAGTAAGTATAATGATAAAATGAAGATGAAGAATTATTTTACACACTAGTTAGTATATTAAGTCTGTACAAATCCAACTGCTTCTTTAAATTCCATTTTATTTTATTTTATTTTTTATTTTTTATTTTTTTTGAAAGAGAAAGAAAGAGGAAGAGATTTTAGAAAAAGAGAGAAAAGGAGAAAGAAAGAAACAGCAAAAGAAAGAAAAAAAGAATGAAAGAGAGAAAGAAAGAGGAAGAGAAAGAGGGAGAGAGAATGGGATTCTTGTTTTA